>LVVV01432477.1:0-26108 GCA_001676325.1 Amphinemura sulcicollis | reverse complement strand
TTTTTTCAAATCGTTAGTGCTTCAGTG
Organism: Amphinemura sulcicollis; assembly: GCA_001676325.1. NCBI lineage: Eukaryota > Metazoa > Arthropoda > Insecta > Plecoptera > Nemouridae > Amphinemura > Amphinemura sulcicollis. The sequence continues at coordinate 26,081 of LVVV01432477.1, read as the reverse complement.
GTGCATGATAAACATAAAAGAGATGCATCCTTTCAGAAAATTCCAATTTGTTACATGCAAATCACGGACGTTTAGATCATTTAGAAATTTATACTATCCAGACTCATGGATTGAAGTCGTATAATGACTTATTGGTCAATGAAATAAGACGAACGCATTAACTGGTAAATCAATCTCGCTAAATACGAAAATCTACAGAAGTGCTTTGGGGCTCAGGCTTTGTAATTAAAAGGCTTTAATTAAAAGGTTACCAAAATGAAGTCGCTATAAAATTATCACAGGGCGGTTTCTATCGGTCAAGTGCGATACGAATTTCGTGCCTGGTGAATATTTAAAATAATGCATGCTATCTCGATTTAATTAACAGTGGTATTGTATTGGTAGAGGTGAAAATTGTGAGTTAGGTGTGTAAGTCTTGTGTGTTGTTATGCAGGGTTGCCGTCGAGACTAGCAAGAAGGGCGTTGTGAGAGCGAATCATTATGGTGATTAATTCGGGCGCGAAGTTGAGTGTTTGGGCGTTTCGCATCGATCATTTCTAGGGTGAAAAACAACAACGCGCTCGATTTTTTGTGTTATGCAGTCTTTGGATCTCATGTTGGGAAAATAATAAAAAGTTTGAGAAACTTCTGTAGGAACAATTTCTAGCTTCCGGAGAACTGGACAAGAAACTAAATGAATATTTCAAATTGTTGACTTCTCAAACCCGATTTCTGTACATTTACTACGAAATTTCTTGGGTTATGAGGCTGGCAATACCTTATCGAAGACCAATTAAATTAATTAAATACGCTACGATGAATCCAAAAAGAGAAATTGCCATTTCACTGCAATATTTCTTCGATAAATGCGCTAAAAACTTAGAATCGTGATTCGAAGATGAACGATAAGTCAAGACAATTTTAGTGAAACATGCCGCCTACACCGAGAGCAACTTCTAGCACACTTGGATTTACGACATCCTGGAAGAGATTTACGCGACGCGCGCGCACACGGTTCACGGGGTTGAAAGTGAAACTGTCAAGTGTCAAGAGTTCGCCAAAGTTTCGATCGTCCAGATGAAGGAACGTAGGAACGCCGTCCAAGTTTCCAAGCGACTAGATACATCAGGGATATTGCTTTGCTCTTGCTCTTCAGCGACAGCATGAACCTTTCGCACGGGTTGCAGCCTTGTACGTTTCCTACTCGGTGGAGCGTTTGACAGCTATAGATTATTGCACCGAGAAAGCTGTCAGTTGGCTGAACCGAGAGTTACAAGAAAAATTCGAACTTCTACCTAAGATGCGCGAATGTCTCGGACTCAGGGTATTAAAAATTCTTAACGTAGACGACGATAAAATTGTTGAAAAGAGTTTCCAATTGCCGGTTTTCATACAGACGAGATTGTCAGCTTTACGAAGAGCCCCGTCTCGGGTTTTAAGACTCAGGCTCATTAGACACTGATTTTTTTTCGTTACCGACAGACGCATCAACGCATATCTACACAGCTAATAGCTTCAAAACTTTCAACGATCCACCGCCAAACCAATGCTAAAATTAGCTAACCTACAGTGTATAAAGATGCAACTCGCTGTCTCCTATCTCCCACTGGGTCTAATAAACATTCCACACAGAGAAAAACTTGAGGGTGCGACCGAAAAACTGAACATCTTGCCGAGCCGAGACCCGTTTTTAATGATTTAATCAAAAGTCAATCAAAAACTTAATAAAGTTGACGCAACGCAACAGAGTTTCTAACTATTCTCGTATAGACGTCATCAACATCCTTCTTCAGCGATTAACCTTTTTTGTGGCTAACTTCAAACAGATACAGCTTCTATAATATATACTATATAATTGAAATTCATTATGGATATATGCAAGATCATTAGGAATCCGGGTAAAAAAGTACGTGTTGTTTTGCATATGGATGCACATGGACGAGTGTCTGATTTAGAAATTCGACGGGTTGCGTCCAGAGGAAGTGAGTATGTCTATTAATCTTCATAAGGCGGCGACGACATGTCGTCTGGCTAATGGCTACCCCACGGGAAGAAGTCGCTATAATTGAGTGGATGTATCAGATCCTCAGAAGTCTGTTTGCCTCGTGCTGGGTAATTTTGATTGATCAGTGATCACCGAACGATATGGTCACAATCGCCCTCCCACCAAGCCGTGCTCAGAGTGTTAAGATTTGATACGAGAGGCTGATGTAACGTTAAATTATTCATTGTCACTCTGACGTCCAGCGATCGGAAAAGGGAAGGACAAGAGGAGTTTGATTCAAAATTTTATATTGCTTTCAGTAATTGGTCATTAAAGCATATATCATGAAAATAATTTTTTAGGAATATCCTCTGTGATAAATGCTCTCATGTTGTCAGGAAAAATTGTCATTGGATATTTCTGTGAGACGCCATTTGCACATTCTAGGATTAGACAGCACTTTATTTTATCCCGCTCGTGAGTACCAATTTTGCGTGCTAATTTTGTTTGCCCCCAAATCAATCACACCATGTTCAGTGCTGGCTTTTATTTGCTTTCATAGTTAGTCTAATTAGGCTCATGATATACGAAGTGCCTGAATATTTGTTAAATGGAATAGTCTTATGAAGCATTTAAAGTGGTAATAGAGGTAAATGGTAGCTGACATTACCATAGGTTTAGGCCTGTGATAAACAATGGTTCTGGTGTCAGCACAAACTAAATAGATTTTGTGAATGCAAATATTTTTGGCTATTTTTTCTGAGGACGACCTTAAATTGTCTTTGCTATGGGATCCAGAGAAAATCCCGCTTAGGTCTTGCTAATTTGAAATGGATTCAATAATAGTTCTCGAGTGATAACCCAAAAACAGTACTGTAAAAACACACAATACCTTAGAGCCTAAAGCCTAAAACAACATGCAAAGCTTGTAAATTTAAGTATGTTGTGTTAAAGTTTCAAGTGTAACTTCAAATTGCAATGGAAAGTCAAAAACAGTAATCAAAAGAGTCAAATACTAATTCCGAAATCCCATCACCGTGCAAGACAGGAAATTGAAGTTTTAAGTATCATTTCGATAAGTCAGTGATGGAGCAAACCCCTGTCGTTTCAAAAAGTGTTGTGTATAAAACAATCCGCCACTACACTGGATCTCACAACGGATCTTCGACATTTTGAACACGGGCTGGCAACAGTGGCGCATAGCAATTAGAGTAATTACTTTAATTCGTGTTTCCTCTTCGCGAGTCGTGGCGAGTTGTAGACGCGATATGGTTTCGTGGGAGACGAACTGCATTTTACTTTTAGTATATACAATGCCGCAGCTCAAACAAAAGAGATCCCTACTTAAGATACATCTAAAGTTGAACTATATACGATGACGCATTGTGGTGCGCCACATTTTCAGGAAAACATTTCTATCTCTCTTTATTTATTTTTATATGTTTGTTTGTATGCGTGAAATGTCTCAAACAGCATTTAATCTTCTGCCCCCAGGGAAGAATGGTGAGAAGGGATGTGTTAGTTAATAATAGATCTGGCAAGGGTATAGGGGTGCAACAGATCGAGAATAGAATTGATACCATGTTGTTATACTCTTGTGTTCACAATGCAAACAAAATGGATCCGCCTCCGTAGTTATACGTTCTTTAAAAAAGCAATGCATATAAAGGATAATAGTACAGAAAGTACAAACTGCTGGTAGCGTATTTCATGTTGCAAAATATCATTAGCAAACAAAATCTCCTGGAATTCTGTCCGTGTGCCCGCAATAACGAGACTTTGCATTCGTGCAGGGACATAATTATAAAAAGTTGAAATTTTTAACAAGTCTGTAGAATTCGAGCGCTCGGCTCTGTGTATACATAAAAAGAATAATATATATCTTTTGGTAGCTTCTGTAGTAAATCTTGTGAGAGACTGGTACCTTATCGTACCTAGACGTACCACCTAATCGTAAATTTGCCGCACACCAAACAATAATTAATTCGTCACACTGACATTCGCATTATAAATTAAATAAGATGGCATGAAGCGACGGTAGAAACATAAGGACATCTCGAGCTGTCTCGAGGGCACGAAAGCAGTGTGCTGGTCCAGAAAAAAAGTCAAGATAATTTGGCACTTCGCAGTATTGTTCAATAGCATACAACTAGGTATAGTATAATAAACACAAAGACATTGAACTGGAACTGCTAATCTATACTTCACGGAAAATATTTACAACATCGAAACAATAAGAATTGTGTCACAATAATTACAATTAGTGTGGAAACATTGAATTGTATAGAAACACAATGATATCGAAAACGTATATGCGTGCAAAAGAGCAACATTAAAAAATCGATCAGCAAAGTAATTCAGTATGTTACAAATTCAAATCACGTGACTTTTAGCATGTGGTGCTCCGTGTGTTGATTTGCGTGATGAGTTTTAAGTTAATTATGAACTGCATATGAATTGATTGTTAAAACATGTATAGTATATGGTAGACATATTATATGCCTTTACCAATAGCGGTGTTAGTGATATATTGTTGCATGTTTAACTATACAGATGTATTTAATATGCAATATTGTACATAGAATTTATTATAATATTAGTTGTGCGTGCGACTGCGTAATTGTGAAGGCGATTTACATTCGATTTCGCTTGGCTCTTACCTGGTTCTAAGACTAAGGGGGATATCGTTCACGCCTCACGCTCGGGATATTGAACCAGACTCGCAACCCATATAATTTATATTATGATTTTTAGTTCCTTCGATTTAGTGACAAAGAAACGCCCCCGAATAGTAACTGTCGCGAATCAAGTTTTATGTCAAATATCAGTCTCAAATCGGAACGAAAAGCTGCACAAAGCACACACAAAACACGGTTTTCTGAAATGCCAGCGCCACTCTACAGTGCGTTGGTTATGCTATTTTCTGCTACGTACTGCTACCTATTACACACCTTTTAGATGGTTGAATATATTTGATCACGTCTACCATTTGATTAAAAAAAAACAAGTGACGAGTCTGTCTAAACACTCTTAATTATGCATAAACTTCGTTTGACTAATTCGTATGTTAATTTAGAAGCACGCATTCAACGACGCACTATAGTCGCACAATGATAGAAAACAACTGCACCACGGACGTTGTTATATATGACAGCGCGACGAATATGCAACGCAGCACACTTTTCCTTGACGGCGGAAAAGCGATTTCCTTTGCCGGGAGTGAGCGCGTCCAATGGGTCTGAACCGTGGAGTTACCGTCCCTCTTCGCATCGATCCGCAACTCGGCACCCTCGTTTCGCGTTGTGACGTCATCGACGACGCCGACGTCGACGCCGACGCCGTGCGTCAAGGACACGGTCGTCGGTGTGACGCAATTGGTGCGCGGTGCATTTGATTTTTATTTTGTTGCACAGTCTGCATCGGATGTTTTGGAAGGGCGCTTTCAACATAAGGATGTGCTCAAAGTAGTGGGGCACGTTTTATTTTGACTCAATTTGAGCAAACCAAAAAACCTCTTTCGGATTCATTTGTTCTAAAATGTGTCTTCTTTCACATCTTTCACATCATAATGGCCTTCGCACTGAGTTGGCTACATTCGCTATAACCTTTAGTTTTCACTCTTAAGCATGACAAACAATGCAGTCACACAAATCCTATTTTATGGAGTCACGGTTCCCCACACCGAATAGAAGTGTATAGAACTTAGTCATATCCCGAATTCAGAGACTTTCGGGACGATTGGTATCGATATCTTTAACCTATTTGAGATGATTCGATGATTCGCCTGTGTCCTCAGTTTTTATACGCAAAGAATCTTGACCAAGTGTATGCATCATGTATCTTGAGTATGGCGTCTTGAGTATGGATATCTCAATTAGAGGCCCGAGGTTATCTGTTGCGTATTTCTCATGGCATAGCCAAATATTTCAAAACTTTGTGCAACCCTTTCTGCCACGACACTCTATGAGTTTAGACAAACGATATACAAATTAAATGCATTGACCTCTTTGAGAACGAAAAATATTTGTCTTGCTTGCTAAATACCTGTAACAATACCTATAGCAAATAATTTCGCCGCTGTTTCGTTCCCACCCCCATGGTCAGAGACCTGTCACGGACCTGTCACCGACCTGTCACAGACCTGTCACAGACCTGTCACAGACCTGTCACGGGCCTGTCACGGACCTATCACGGACCTGTCACGGACCAGTCACGGACCTGCCGTGTCTGCCACGGCCACGTGCGTTACGTGCAACACGTGCAACTATCCGACTCTAGGTCATAACGTGCACTGCACCCTGGGTACCAAGTACTACCTGGCAAGTGCGTGCGCTGCATTGAAAGGTTACCATCCATCTTTATCATACCATCAAACGCAAAGCAAACTATCATCATAATGTGATTGGATTGCGTGACTATCTATGTGCGTTATTCTCTGTTCCCAATTGAGTATAGACAGGTCAGGGTGACCCAGGAAATTTAACCCCACTTATTTCAGATATAGGGCGACGGTGTGAATTATGCAGTTTTATTATTCAGATGGCTTAGAAATAAAATTTTCTCTTTGCACATTTCATACATAGTGAATCATTTCAAATATTGATGTATGCAATGGTTTACAATAGCTTCAAATAGTGCTTCGAATCGATTCTAATTTGGAAAACGTGTTGTGCTCGGTCATAAAACTGATTCTTTTCATGAAATTTTATTTGTATTTTATTCCAATTTACAGATATTTAACCTTCAAAGACTACATAAATGTTAGATTTTGCTGGATCAACGTCGTTTTGATTGGATATGTAACCTGATTTCATAGACTAATTCGATGGGAACTTATTATCTATCCAAGTTTGCCAATCAAAATTTACGAACGAACTTCGATATCAAGAAAACCGTATACCTATCTAGTTGATACCGATGTGCACTTACCACAGTACCGAATTTGTTATTCTCTCGACTCCCAAATTCAATTAGCTCGACTATACGAGCAATTCATTTTCACCGCCTACTAAAATGAACAGCAATGAAATCGAACACACAATCAAGAGCGGGCATCTAAAAGCAAATATTTATCCATGCCTCCGTCGTACTCATACGACGCCGTCAAGGGAACGTGCTACAGCACTGAGTCTACAGGACCGAGTCTTACTAGAGAGAAAAGAGATCGTGCTCTATCGAGCTCGGTGATCGTATTGTCTTCGTTCAGATATACGGCCGTTGCGGCGAGGGACGTGGGAAATGGAAAAACAAACATGAACGCGCGAAGCGAGAGAGGTCACGTGACTAGCTGGAAAATAAAGCGGGATGGGGTGAATTCTCCTGAGTGGCTATTGGTTGATCGAATATCCTTGAGACACTTTGTAGTTGAATGCGTATAGTTTACTCTTGAGTAAAGGAGGAGCAATGAGAGAGCAAACAACGGTTCCATGCTGCTATATCTAAATGTTTAGATTGCGACTTATGTCCTAAGAAGGACAATTTGGTTACAAGTCGGTCTGAATCAACACTACACAGCGTTCGCCATAGCGCAAATAAAGCCAGCCAAGTAGCACTTCTTGGCAAAAGCGTGGGGGATGTCGTTGCCAAATAGACGCTGCAGGCCGGTGCCAAAATTGAGCCCACTATGTAAAATTATTCGTTGTCTGAACAAAATAAGTCGTTCTGACTCGATTCTGGATCTATATAACATTGTCCGCCTATAGTTCTAACTTCTAAATCCTTGAGCCCACGGTTTTTCTTGCGTCGACCCAGTCTTTGGGTGTGATCCCATTCGGTGAAGAATCGTATTCTAAAGGAAGATAAAGGTGGGCTTAAGCTAATGATAAAAAACCTAGTTGAAGTCGCTAATATCTCGAAATTAAGTTGCTTATTACTGGGACTTATTTCTGACAAAATACGATTTACTTGATGATGATGATATCGGAGAAATGATGTACCATACCTATGCCTAAGATTGTACCTGTGGACAGGCTTCGCTGTCAAGAATCGCTGTCAAGTCTTTGGTAACTACAACTACAACCCTATATCCAAGGTATCACTCAGCGGAATTCCCTTAAATTTCTTTTCATTCCTGCATGGAAGAGGAGATCCAGGAATAACACAGTAAACTTATATAAAATACAGTTTTACTTTTAGAGAAGCAATATAGTGAGTACTGAGTGTGAAAATAAATTTTATGTGCGTATTCACCAAGAAAATATTTCTCCTACTTCGCTGCCAGTGTCGCTGCTTGCGATATTTTGCTGGGCACATATCCCATGTCGAAATAAAGAGATGTGCCTTTGTGTAATTTAACCTCATTCTCCTCCTAAGTACGCATCCCAAAGTAATATTGGCTTTAAACACGAAAGGAAATACCAACATACGGGTATTTTCCGAAATGTTTTGTCAATCCGTCTTGAAAGAATCCAACCCGCAAGTGTTGGCAACGCCTCGCATCTGCATGACCGTCATGTACCTCTTACATTATGCACTCAGTGCTCGTACCATGAATCTCAACGATCAACACCACATCCTCCACGTGGTACAATGCTCCTCCTAGCGTGACGCCCCAACCCAGGAAAGTGCAAGTGTGCGATTGTCAGTGCCAGCGCCGATGAGCACTCTGCTTCCAATCTCGCCTGTAGGAGCGCGTACGATGACCGCTCCTCGACCCTCTGCACCGACACGCGAAACCTTTGCGTGAAATAATCGCACAAAACCGGTTGCTATACGTGCCATCTGTCAGCAGGCCGGCTGTAACACAGCCTCGATCAGACATCGATGCCCGTTGCCTCTTATCAAATTGCAAATTGGGAATTAATTGAACGTTTTGCGGGTGATTTCAGCAGTCTCGAATCTCGATCTATCGCTAAGCTAAATGTTGACAAGAGGCTTCACACGATAGATGTGTGGACCCAGACCAAACTCGTTCAGATACAACTACTTCATCCTTATTTGGAAGTTAATTTAGTTGTTTCTCGCTCAAATTTCATTTAGTTTTGTTTCTCCACATCCACACTTAAATAGGTAGGACCCGAGGGGTGTCCTGTAAAAGAGCGCATGTCCTTCACGTCCCAAAAAAAAAACTGTTATTTCGTATAGTGCCCGTAAATTATATGGAAATATTAATAAAACGCGTTTCTAAAATGTTCAAACAAAAATCCATCCCCGCTCATAATAAAATCCCAAACTAATTGCGTTCACGAATGCCTCGGTATAACAGTGCTGAATACTCGAGTGGTCAGTGATCAGCTCCCTGCTTATTAAATGCCACGGGCAATGAATGACCGGCACGCTTCTTTCAATCTCACCTTGACGACCGACGTCTCTCAGCGGCTTGAATGTAAATCCTGCTATTGTTTCGAAGAGCACACGTCAACAACTCACTTCACCGCGAGCACACTTCTTTCTCACTGACGACGTCGCGTCGGTACATGTGGCCACCGAGAACGCCGATGAGCGGGAGCGACGTCGAAAATGCGTCCCTCTGCGAGGATGTAGCAAGCCAGACTAGAGTCGCACCGCGGTGCCCCGCTATACACGGATAATTATTCGCGTCTGACGGTCTGACTCGTTTTAGCAGGCGCGCTCGGCCTCTCCATCCTTCGTGTACGATACGTCTGTCTCCGTGCTCGCTCAAAGGCGGTGGAACAAGCCGGTACGCTGTGTGTTGCCGAGGGAAGGGGGGACGTCCCCTTTTTTGCTCACCCCGCCGGAGTCATTGGATTCGGAAATTATTTCGTGACATTTTCAAAGTGAAAAAAGAGCGATCTGGGGATTGTGTTTTTTTTTTCGATTGAGCGATAGGAATTCGTTTTCAGATTGTGTGCCCGAGGGTCTGCTTTTAATCGATGTTTCCGTTTAACAATGGACATGGACGAGGCATTTCACCCTGCAGTCATACTCGTAGCATGCTAAAGCGAATCGTGTATTCTTACTTTACTTTTTACTTACTTATTACTTTGGAGCGGAGCCTAACTATACTATCTTTACTTTAGAGTTTTGAATATGATTTGGTATACAAGCACTGACAGCGGATTAGTGTTCACTGCAAATTTCGCTCGGTGTTTTCATTATAAACCATTTTATTTGTTGCAAGCGCTTTAAATTGTGCAATTTTATTTTAATGTGTTACAACTAAGCTCTCCAGCCAATAGCGTCTGAATCGATTATAATGAAATATGAATTGAATTTGCACATTTTTGTTTCCATTTCGCTATCGTTAAAAAAACATGGAGAAAAGAATTGAAGATTTAAAAGTTGATTTTATCGGAAAGCAAAGGTGCTATCTTTCCCACCCGTCTCTTGCTTTGCCCGCACGACCACGCTTGAAATGCTACGTCGAATTGCCAACCACCCTTTGTCACCATTTGTTCCGACACTTGTGTAGGGACTCTTGTAAGTGACTCTCTTGCTACGCAACGCTCTAGTCCAGACCTAAAATGTGTCTACGAGCATAGACAGCACGTATAAACGGACAAGATTAGTAACTATTTTACCACTCGTGTTTGCATTTTAAACAATAGTTTGCTTTTTGTCATTTTAGGATTTCACGCTTTAACTTGGAGACCATATTTGGCGCCGAGCTGCTGTGCTACCATCTATCAGAAATTCAGAGAATAAACTCTGTTCAACATGGTGCAGCAACATGTTGTCTCCAACCTCAAAATGATTGCGATTGAGGACTGACGTTTTCCGTTTATTCTTCCGTTTGGCCGCATCATCATAGTACATGATAGTACCGTTGAGTCTTGTTGAGTGATATAGTGAAATGAGTTCTGAAGAAGACTTTACAGATGAAGATCTTGATAATGTCCCAGTTATACCTGCTAAAACAGTCTCACCAGACGCAATCAACTTTGGAAAAGGAGCATGTGACTCCATCGAAGAACAAGTGCACTCAAAACGTAGTAATAGCATTGCTGGGAGTCAATCAGGTGTGTGCTTCCCTGATGCCTATTCTAATGTGAAACAGGTAATTGCAACGGTTAGCAATTTGGCTAGCTTAGCAGTGCCGACTGCAACTCCAAGCACCTCTGGCACCAACTTACCAGGCAAAAACACAGGAAACGACGCATACATGCGTTTCTTGGCAGAGAGGAACGATGATGCCTTCAGTTCTGATGATTTCAGCTCCGATGAGCAGTCTTCAGGAATAGATTGGGATGGTTTTGAGGATGCCAATGATAACACGAAAGTCAAACGAGATTTAAAAGCCCTACAAGCGTATTTAAGTCAGGATGACAGTTTGTGCGATGAATCGGACCCAGTCAAAAGCGTCATTGGTTCTATCCCACACCTGTCTTCACCATCTGTAATCTCTGGTGTTGATGAGCCACTTTCCCAAGAGCAGCTAATCACTGAGAGCCTTCAACAAAACAGAGCATGCATTGAAAAACTCGAGAAAGCAAGGGAAGCGATGGAAAAAAAATTGGCTGATATTCGCGCACGATTCACGATTGTCACAACTGAAATCTCAGCAGTAATCAAGGTGAAGAAATCGGATGGCTGGCTGCTCAACCTCTGCTACAGCTCTCCATATTTCCGCGATCGGCGTGGCTTCCCACCACCTTACAATGCAGACTACGAGCGCAAGCTTAGAAGGAAGGAAGTCTTAGGCCTAGAATGGCTAAGAGAGAAACCGTGGTTAGTTCGAGACTCCCAATTTATCTGTGAAGAGGTTTGTAAATGAACTAAAATTCAGGTAGATGTGCAATTTGCACAGGTCTACGATTGCAATTAAAATACTGCGCCCGATTTGGTAATTGACAGCTAATTTCTTTTTCAAATTTTTATGAAGGTCAGGGAATGGGAGATAGAAGGCATCCTCTTAAAGCGGGAGCAAGAACGCAATGCAATTCGCCGAAAGATTGCAAAATGTGAGGACCAAGACGAGAAAGCAGCCCTGGAAGAACAACTGGATGCTGTGGAAGATACCAGCACAGACCACTTGTCACTGGAGGATGTGGTTGGAAGTCGCAAGGAAGGCCATCCAGACTGGTTGGCAATGTCAGTGAACATACGTGGTGTGGATAGGTCGCCCGAATCGATGCAAGCTGTCTGGGAGAACTTCCTGGACCCTCGGCTTCCAAAGGGGGGTTGGACTGAGGATGAGGATTATAGGTTAGTTTAATTGATATTTTTCAAATGGGGCTTACCATTTATGTAGTTACCTGCCACCCATGTAATATATTTCCATGCCTACGAAATGGTGTTTAATCCTAGTTATGATTAGGTATTTATAATTGCTTCACATTTGCAACAAAATACCATAGATTTATATCAAATAGTAGGTACCTATGAGATACCAATGTAGTTTCAATAACTGCATGTATTTTGTGGTAAACAGCAACTAGTACTGCTAACTGCCAAGTACAGTGGAAAGGAGCAAATAAAATAGTTTTGTTCTAGTGCAACTTCAATATGCTACACTTAATAAATAAAGTGTTCATGTGATGGTTGTGAGAAAAACATAGGAACTGCACCCACGTAATTAACCAACTTTCCCTCATAACAAAAGCGTTCCCATTTGTTCGCAGACTCCGCAAGATTGCTCAAGAGCACAACGAGCAAGACTGGCCAGAAATCGCCACAAAACTCGGCACTGGTCGCACGGCCTTTGTGAGCTTCATGCGTTACAAAGGGGCAGTGGAGCGCGAATTTCTCAGCCAGCGGTTCGACGAGCAGGAGGATGGGTTTGTACGCCATTCGGTCGCTGCAACCATGTTCAACCAGAACATCTCGTGGAACCAGACAGAGTTCTTGTACCGCGGCCGACGGGACAAGCGTTCACTGATTAGGCGATGGTATCGACTGGAAGCAGACGCTAATGAGGAGATCAGGAAGGGGAAGTGAGTGGAATGGAGCGTTGGAATTGGCATTGACATGCATTGGCTTTTGCAATTTTTGTTTGGTGGAATTTGATAAACCATGTTGCAGTCATTATCGTAATGGCAGTATTTGTGCTCAGATTTGTAATTCATTACTGGAATTTGTGGCATGGCATACCCAGCTAGCAAACAAAATAATTCCAAACAGGAAATGCCATTTTGTAATGTAATTAATTTGTTCTGCTTGCTGTGCCAATCATTGCTACACAGTTCTTTCACTCATGTTCCATTGGGTTGTGTTTTGCAAGCACTGATCTTTCTCAAGTGATCATGCTTCACATAAATAGACAGTCTTTAGATGAGATCTGTAGGAATACCTCCTCTTCATCCATAATGTGGTATGAATTTTAAATTGTTCTAAATCATCGTGTAAATTGATAGCAGTTTCATTTTATTCGATATTTTTTTATTGAAGTCCAATATATTAGATTACACCATTGACACTAGGTATTCTGTTTTAGCAAAATTCAACCTCCGTCGTTAAAATTGCTATGCATGCTCGGGTTGAGGATGGGACAATCTCAGCAAAATCAATCAACTTTGACAGATAACATGTTTCAGAGGTAATCATTGAGGCTCACAAGTGGCCAGACAATGGCTCATTGTAATTAGGGTTCAAAATTCTCTGCACATCTAGATAGCGGATGGACTATACCAGTGCCAGATGAAAGATTTTAATATATGAATGGAAACATCGACATATGATAGTATAATATGTTATTTCAATATTTCAATGTATCGATATTTCAATATTTTCGATATATCGGTATATCGATATTCGATATTTTCGATATTTCGATATGTTTTAGGTATTGAATATCGATGTCACATTTTCAAGTTGCTCCATCCTTAAATCATACCTCAAATTTCGGACGACTACGACTATTTACAACCTAAGAGAAACCAAGTAGCGACAACCAATGCAAAGAGCAGAACATGGTAAAAATTTGACGTCATTAGTTCACAATCGAGGCACAAAATCAACAAAAAATCACTGAAAATTGCTAATAAAAAAAGTTACTAAAATTGTCAAGCACAGTAAATCTTAACGGCAGGTCAAAATTTGTGCAGATTTTGGTCAAAGTTGGTTCAAAGCTTTGTATGTTATCGACTTTTCAAGACTTGAAAAAATCGAAAAATTTTGTAAAAGTCGAAGGACATCTATTAGGTCGATTTTTCTGAAAATCGAAACGGGTCTAAGTTAAGAACACAAATCTGTGCTCTGAAAATTTGCTTCAAATCGGTGCAGGCGATTGACCGGTAGGTAGAGCTCGAACAAACAGACAAAAAAAAAAAACACGAATGTGCTTTTTTATGGAGTACTGCAATTGAAGATCTCGCTACACTCATTAACAGTGCAAACCGAACCCAGGTTTCCAAATGTGTATACCTAAGGCCAAAATTGTCAGTTCATCAGAATCAGAAATTACCCCCTCTCTCCCCCCCTACCACCACCACTGGGGACCATGGCGGTCCTCCCTATTGTGGGACCCTGCGCACGCCTGTGATTGGCTTATGTATCACAGCCTGTAACGTCCCATCTAAAGCCTGAAATTACTATTTCAAAGGTTCACGAAAGAGGAGGACTTGGCGATCATGTTCTCGGCACGCGAACTGGGCACGTCCGACTTCTCGGCAATCGCGCGTCATGCTTTTGGCAACGCAAGGTCGGGTACCCAGGTGCAAATGCGGTACCGCACGCTAACGGCGGACAATGTGCGGGGGCAGTGGTCGCTCGAGGAGGACATTTTGCTCGTTCGGCTGGTGAACCAGTTTGGACGCATGTGGCACAAGGTGCGCGAAGAGTTCGGCGAGCATCGTACCAAACAGCAGCTCAGGTGGGCGGGAGTTCTCAATGCCGACGATTTTAGAACTTCTCTTGTTGGTGTGGTCCTAAACATGGAACCATGTGCAATTCTTCTTATAAAACTCTTTGGAAATTAAAGCCATTATATATATATATGTATATGTAGTAGGTATATATATAAGTATACTACCTGCATACTATATAAACATGAATACCACTTTTGCTAAAAAATTGAATTGAAGTGTGGTTTTTAACGACATACTGTTTTGACAAAGGGTCATTTGGCACTGGTCTAAAAGCATCCATGCATGAGTAGATGAGGATGACAATGAGTCTATCCTAGCCTAGAAGGGAGAAGGAGAAACCCTGTGCTGGCACGTTGTAGCGTCCAACTGTTGTACAACTCGAACAGCTGGATTCCTCTA
Source organism: Amphinemura sulcicollis (assembly GCA_001676325.1). Taxonomy (NCBI): domain Eukaryota; kingdom Metazoa; phylum Arthropoda; class Insecta; order Plecoptera; family Nemouridae; genus Amphinemura; species Amphinemura sulcicollis. The sequence goes on along the minus strand of LVVV01432477.1, from coordinate 11,015 downwards.
CTGATCCAATGCTGTCGAGCAGTTGATAAGCTAGGTGAGTGAGGTTGCTAATTGAAATACAACCTACAGTCTCCAACCTCTCTTCCAAGGAGAACTGATCAATTGTTTGGTTGTTACCCATCCTATACCTACCCAGGGTTCAAGTGTAATGTTGCTAACTAGTGTTGTAAATCGTTAAATTACGGGCCATAATTTACCGGGTCGATTTCCAATTTGGTGCAATTTAAATTTACAGAATTTTAAATTAATGATGAATTTACGGTAATTTGCCGTAAAATTTAGAGTGAATAAATGTGGTTGGTAGAACTGAAATGTTGTTGGTAGTCGTACAATCACCATGGCTAGGGATGAGCAAAATTATGCCGAGAATCGATTCCCAAAAAGATCGATATCGCTGAGATCAAATGATCTGATTCAATTTTTATGGGCAAAGAATCGATAAGTCAATTCTTTCTAGATCAATTTCCATCTCTACAGTACCATAATATGGCTCCCAGATGTTGGCAATCCAAGTTGACCTTCAATTTATTTCGTACAGCGTGAACCATTCAAAAATCGGAATGCCTATTTCAGTTTCAGACGGGAAAGTTGGTTGAACACAATCTATAGTTTCCAGTTGGGCAGGGATTATTGGTTGAAAAGGTTCATGTATTTGTTCGAGACATAGTACTAAATGAGGACGGTTCCATTTTCCATTCTTTTTTCCAAAATTGTTCAACCGAAAGAAATTTTAAATCTATATATCACTTATATATACATCTATATATAGGTGAATTTAATAATAATTGTCTCTTTCCCATGCTTTTAGTTTTTTTTTTACATTACCACACTTTGAAAATTACCCAGCATATTATGGCGTGATTTACCCATTTTCAAATTAGTAGTAATTTCAAAACACTCTTGCTAACTAATGATAATCTCAGAGATCCTGTATCCGACACGCTAAACCATACCGCTTCATATTTAATAAAGTAGTAAAAATCGAACATTAACCCCAATCTCAAGTAACGCAATACAACCATTACGACTGCTCTACAGGTTCCGCTACGAATCCGTGTCCAAGTACATCGCCGAGCGCCTCTCAACGACGGAAAAAACGTTGGAGCAAGTCCTGACGGAGATGGCCTCGACTGCCCTTTTGCAAACGCGCTTTCAGAGCAGTCGTTTGCGGCACTTACGCTACAAGGCGCGCCTCTGCGACATGGATGAGGAGGATCTGTGCGAGAGACAGAAGAAACTGGCACGACAGCGGCGCTTGAATTACACGTACAAGAAACAATCTGCGGAGATTGACGAGCAGTTCCTCAAGCTTTTTGCTGTCAGGTAGGTGTGGGATATGAAGCTGAAATTGAGTTTTTTTGTTCGTTTGTTTTTTGGGGTACAGGGTAAGGACCAAAATTTGTTTTTTCCCTAAAAACTATTGTAAAAAATTACTATTTCAACCTTATTGAAAAGAGATTTTTATCTTGAACAAAATCACTCTTTCGAGACCAAAATCTAACAAGATTTGCACAATTGACCCATTTGAAAACATTGGTAGGTATTTAGGAACCAAGAATTAATAACCCTGGAAAAAGCAGTTAACCATTGTCACAGCTACAAATTGTGAAGTTATCACTATCAGTTATGAGAAGTGTGATAAAAATGGCTGTTATTTTGTTGTAACCCACATGAAAGTCCAAAATCGAAGCGAAATAATGTATTTGCAGACCCTAATGCCATTCGTCTCTTGCTTCTCACAGCTACACCCCTGCAGAGATTGACGATGAGCCGTGTAACCCGCTGGAACCTCGTGAGCTGGCCGACATCCTCTCGCTGCTGCTGGACGTGTTCAACTTTGACACCCCATTGCCCAATGACGACATTCTCCATGCCTTCAAAGACGACCCTGTTCTAGGGCCAGCCTTAGCCATCCTGCACCCGGACCGACCTGATGAAATTCGCATTAATAATTCCCCTTTCGGTCATTTAGTTTCAAGCCTTGCTAACCACGGACAGAACGAGAATGGCAAGGACCCTGAGTGTAGTGTGGGGAGTCCAATACGTAACTCTATTGAGCACAAACAGAATTCCAACTATAGAATTCAAATTATGGATCCTCTAGCTTTTGATTGTGGCGTTAAATGTGAAGTGGATGACGAAAGTGGGTTGGCGGTTGCACCGTCTAATGTCGATGCCATGAAGGAAAAAGGTGTCGGGCCAATGGTGTTGATTCCGAATCTGACGGTAATGAAGGGCAGTGCACAGAGCGTAAAGCCTCTGCCCGAGGCTGAAGTGACATCTCCAGGTGATGTCATTAAATCGCCGCGCTGCTTACGATCCGTTGCACGTAGGTCGTTATCCGCAGCAATTAGTATCGAAGTCGATAAACATTGCCATGGTAACCAAGCACCCTATAACGATGGGCAAACCTTGAAAAATAAACAAGCAAGTGCTCCCAGTGCCAAAGTCGGGAAACCTAATAAAACGCCTGTAGTGAAAAGCGTCCAGACAACGAAAAAATTCAACCCAACTTGGATCAGAACTTTACAAAATAAAACTCAAGTTTACGCAACCCAAGAAGAATTAGCTCCAAAACAGCCAGTTCGTTCCTACGCTAGGGCCATAAAGGTATACTCCGCCAGCAAGAGTCCTTCTTCCACCGAGTATCCTATAGTCGAAAAGCCTGCCGTGCCTATCGCTTGTATTGACCTGGAGCCGCCTGCTATGACCGAAGCAGCAGAGACGAACTCGGTGTCGCTGTCATCGCTGCTGCCGCTGGTACGGAATGTGGCGCCGCTGAAGAGCCGAACGGCGGCGGCAGCTCGCGCTGACAAGATAGAGGTTGTCAGAAACGGCAAGAAGATTGTGCTGACAAAGGTGGCCGCGCTTCCGCCAGGGGTCAAGGTTGTGAAGGAGGGCGGAGCAAAGACAACAGGTGAGGTTTTTTTTTTGGTTTAGGGAAGCCACACGAGCTCTAAAGCTTTTTGGCTTGTCAGGAGGGGCCAGGAATGAGTAAGGGTTGGGGTTAGGAGGCGGCCGTGCCCATTCAACGGTGGAACTATCCCAGAATTTGCCTGGAATGGTTGTGGGAAATCACGGATCAACTACAACCAGGATAGCCAGCCTCCAGGAACAAACCTGGGACCTCCCGAACACAAGTCACGACACACTCTCACTGGGCTACAGGTGCTAGAGACATATGTGTTAGATATTACATATATGTGAAACATCAGGTGAACTTTGAAAGTGGATACCCCTACAGCCTTCTGCCAGACTAACAAACTTAACAAAGAAACTGAACATTAGTGAAGGCATAAAAATTGCAATGAATCTTAACAAAGACACTTGGTTCCTCTAAAAAATGTTGTGCCCCATAACTCAGTTCGTCGAGCCTCAGGGGCGGGGGTGTGGTTCTGAGCTAAGTTGATGAAATACGACCTGTTTATCTACCAATGTTGCACTCCTTACCAAGCGATGTCCAAGAATTGCATTCATAAAGCCCTAGTAAATATACTACTTGCAAATACGACCACTCATTGTTTGAGCGAGTCCCTTAAATTGCAATGCTCTGAAATGTGCAGGTTGTTTGTTTGTTTTTTGTGTCGGCTTATGTGTTTGGCCATAGCGTTGAAGTCAAACGAATGGACAATGAAATTTCCAGGGACTCGGAACGCTTCTAACTCCAATCTGCCAAGTTTTTTATAAATATCCATGCAGTATTTTGGGGAACAGGAGCAGGACGGACTTATTGGCAGAGTAGTATCCTGGGCAAAGCATCCAAAACCTTAAATCGAATTTCATCTTGAAACGCTCATCCTTGCAACGCAACAACGTGTGCATATCGTTTGCCAAGTATTTTATACAAATTCGGCTACGTCATAAAGTCGTCAAACATCGGCGTTGTCTCAGCAGCTGTTGCCCTCGTGGCGACTCCCGTCAACAAGACAGCCACCAAGGTTTTGCCAGCACAAGCTGGTTCATCAAAACGACCTGCACCTTCACCACCACGGTCACTGCAGCGCAAGAGGCTGAAGGCAGCGGCAGAGGTGGAGAAACAAGTCTACCTGTGGACCGGCCTGTCGTCGATCGCACCAGGGGCCTTTAACATTCCGGTGGGGAATTGCTACCGCATGTACAGCAAGGTAAAACAACCGTAGTTTTTTTGTTTGCTTGTTACCGAAAGGTATAGCATGTTAGAAACACCAGTTCTCTGACATCACCAAAGTTAAGCAACATCGAGCTGGGTCAGGTATTGGATGGATGACCACTTTACACATGACCAGTTCTGTTTGGGAGGGAGGTTGGAGAGAGCAAAATTAGAAAGACAGCTTCACTTACCTTCCTTATCAGCCTCTCAATAACATTGGATTAGTGGCGGAATCCTGCTGTTTGAGTTGGACCGTCAAGCACATGAGGATCTTACTTCATCAATGGTTTGTTCTCACTTCACTTTTTTCTGCCACGTCAGTCCCGACCACGACCGGAGTTACTGCCCAGTAGCAAGCGTCTTGCGCTGCCACCTGGTCTAGTCTCGATGATCGGGCTCCGAACGTTGCTCGCTAGTATCAATGCAGCGCCTACCCGAAAAGCTGACAATGAGCCGCTGCCGGACGATGCCAACAATAACGAAACCTCTCACGGTCAGTTCACTGCCCTACTCTGAACTTTGCCTCTAGACTCCCTGGTGTTCTTAGACCAATGTCTGTTATTTTCTAGCCATAGTGCCAGTAATTCAATAATCTGTTAAAAATCTCACAAAAGTCAATCAGATGCAGTTTAGGAACAGTTTCTCGCTATAGGTTGTGTTTCCCTTTGCTTATCTTTGCTCGGATGGATTAAGGTAGACATTTTTTTGGTGAAGTTGTACCTTCCTTCAAAATGGATGTCGAATCATTGTAAACCAATGTGAATGTTCTCCTTCATGCTCTTCGACAGGAATATGCCATATGTTCGCTCTGGCCCAGAGAAGGGGAACATGTTGGCAGTGACTCCACCTGCTGACACAGACCATTTTGGCCGCTAAATTAGAATCTTGTCAGCGATTTTCAGGAAGGATATTTATTGGCACTCCATTCCTAAGAAATCAGTTTATTCTGCAATTAGGTACATGTTGTTCCCTTCATACGTAAAACTAATATCGGAGACAAAAAACCATACTGAGCGCAACAGTAACCAAAGAATATTATTTTTCAAACTTCATAATGTGCAATGTTCATCCATATCCTCTTTGTTTTCTGCCTTTCAGCGTTGCAACTCTGGGAGTCTCGCATGCATGCCCTTCTCTCATTCCCCGCGCTCCTCGCTCGCAACGCACTTCTGCAGGTGGCTCCGGAGGCTAAGCCCGATCCAATCATCGAAATGGAGCGCCAGTTTCCGCCGATCGGTATCTCACGACCGGCCACCAGCGTTCGCAAATACACCAGGAAGCAGCCCCAGACCAAATAGGTCCGAGAGAGGCTGGCCTGGTCACCTGGTGACAACTTCTGGATAAGACCTGGGCCTGGATCATGTAATTTTTTCGTTAGATTTCAGCATTTCTACCTGAAAAACGAAGTTGACCATACTTTTATTGCATTTTTGCCTCGTTAACTTGGAGATAACGAGTGACTTCTCTAACGAAAAAATTACATTACCGCCCCTGGTCAAGATCTTCTTTAATAGGTAGAACAATGGCTTTTGTTGTTCTGGGTTGTGATTACATACTTTATTTATTTGTTCCATTAGTCATATTAACAGAGTTTTTGTCTTGTCTCATGGAGATATTTCTAAACCAATGTATGTTGTCAGTTTCACCTAGTCTTGGGAAGAGTCATCTCAAGGCTCTTAGAGTGGTATATACCACAATTATTATACATGTGAGTGAGAATGAAAGAAAGGATACGCAGCTTACCGGAAAGTAGTGTATCCTTTCTCTCCTTCTCACTCACATATACTGCAATTATTGTAGGTACTGTTTTGGTTTTTGGTTGCATCTTCATTTTAGCTTTTAATGGGTTTGTACTTTGAAGTCTCAAAAGGTTTGGCTTCCTAAAAAATGTTCTATGTTCAATGTAACCCATCAGAAACAAGCTGCAATTAAAAAAAAAGCAAATATTCTCAGAGGAAGCCTTAAAGCCTTTAAAAAATCAATTGTGATATTATTGCTCCTGAAATAAAACACGAACAAGCTGAGCTTCAACACATATCCGTTTACACTTAGTGATCGGAGTATTTGATACCTACTACCATTTTCCAACAGTTGTCCTTCCAACATTGCATTTTGGGTAGCTTCAAGTAATTTTACCTGATCCTGAGTGTTGTGAAAGATAAGGTTTGACGAAAGGAGATTGCATTTTCAGAACCTGAACGGTAAGCTAATTGGCGACGAGGAACAAGGCGGTTAGTTGATTACGAAGCATTTATCAGCTTTGTACAATTAAATTTAAGTCCATGAGCTGTGGTAGGAAACATGGATTTGTTTTCCAAGGTATGGAAAAATAAATGAAAAAAACAGCAAGTATAATTCACATTTTCTCAGTCTTTATTCAGTTGTGTTAATCTTTCTCTCCCGTAGTCTCATTTGCACGATTAGAAAAGCATAGGATAGCTTGCTAACAGCTAGAATTCCTAGGTATATAACAATGCGTCAGATTATTATCTTGATAAAACGTTTGTGTATAATAATGTAGACCGAAACGCCAAGTCTCTAGCCGTTTGAATCGCTAGACGATGATGCCTTTCGTATTTGCGTGAAAAACCAGATGCGGCAGTATTGTTAAAATGGAAATTAGGTAGGCTAGTAAAGCTTCGAGTTTGTTGAACTGCTTTCAAAAGCACTCACTACTTTTCGCAACTCTTCCGTTTAGACACAATGTGTGCACATATGAATATATTTAACTTTTAAAGCCATAAATTACAAAAATGCAATAAGTGGAGCTACAATTTTTTTTGGGATGGGAGGGTCTGCATACAAAAATAGTACATACATACGATTAATATGTATGACCGTCTATTTTCCACATTATCGCAATCGCTAAACGTCGCTAGAGCTATTTGTCTCTAAACCGCACAATTCTGTCTCCTTTTTATTGTGTAACATATTATGTTAGGATAATTTCTGAATTTTTACACGGGCATATGCAAAAAACATCTTATTATAATAAGTTAAGGGACAATTTTTTTTTCTTTATCACAGGCATATTATTTTTAAAATAACTAACACTCTCTACGCAGCATGATTTCGTTTTGTGAATGTAACCATCGAGATTTCTTTGTGAACCTAATCTACTTTGAATTCTATAATGTGAGTGAAATTGCGCCTTGGTGCAACGTGGGTCCTCATTTCCGTGCGGAAACGTCCAGACAATGTTTAACGTGAGTGGACCATTTCATTTGCAACGCTGATCCACTTTCATTTCAATTGGACCAGAAAATTTAAAATTGTATTGCAGACGGCAGATAGATCATCATGTACTTTCTTTGCTCTCCAGCCAGAGTTTATTTCATTGAACTGTAAAAAATGTACCATCCGTTACCAACCATAATATGGCCGCAGCAAAAAGAAAATAACGGAAATCGCACTTTCAGCATGATAACAAAAAAACACGAATGTTAAGCAATAATACCTGGTTTTAAATTCACGTGGGCGTTTATAACTACTTACAACAAAATAAGCTTAAAGCAATAACTTAAGCACAACTGCCTTTCAAGATCGACAGTTATCTCAATTAATATCTTGAAATCGAAGGTTTAAATAATTATATAAAAACACCGGGAAAATGTGGTAAAAGTAGTAAGCTCATAACCAAAGACCTAGGTTCGGCCAAGGACTAATTAATTAGGCAAAATGAAAACCGCAACTGCGGAAGATACGTAAGAAGCTCTATCAGAAATGGCGTGCAATACAATAATAGCACAGCATTATGACTTTTTATTCAACACCCGAGTAAAGAGAAACTTTGCCTCATTGTCAGCTCTTGAGCTTTGAGCCTCTCATGTATATTCCACGCATTACGCTCATCAACCCACCAGAGTAACATCAACAAAATAACACATTCCATAGTTTAGTGATTAACAATCACTAAAGTCTAGTCGATAGGCAAGTCGATGAACATACAACGACTGCACAAATATATAACTACTAACTAGCAGAAGCAACTCGACAAACTTACAAGACACAGGGTTTGAAGGATAAAGAAATGGAAGGCTCAGTTATCACTAGTGAAGAGCGTCAAATGACGCTACTACAAATTATTCAAACGAGGTACGTGGTGAATGAATAGTCTTCGCATTCCCTCATGTTTAGAGATGGTATAGTATAAAAAATAACTCGGAAAGGAAAGACGGCTATTTTTCTTCTCTCTTCCACGATGGTTTGCACAAAGTCCCCTCTCTCTCTTTCATTCTCGTTTGCCACGACACTGCTTGCCATCAGGCTTTTCTCACAGTCTTGTTTTCAGGATTTTTAAAATGCAACTCATCCTGATAACGGAAAAAAATTCAACACCTGCCAAACAACCACAACTGTGCTGCATTTTTAGACATTTTTAACACTAGAAATGTTGGTGTGATTTTGGTTCAATAAAATGCACCGAAAGGCGACATAAGTTCGTTTATGGTAATATTTATCGTAGTACTCATGTTGAGTTTTTGCAATATCGTGCAACACCTACCGGCCATACTAAAAAATCAGTTTAAGTTTGGCACGGAACTGAAAGGACACCTGATTTTGTTATTGCTTGTTACAATTCGTTGGTTTTTTTTTCAATTCTGTATAATATGCTTGAAACAGAGTGAATTTCTAGAGTAGTACTACAATCATAACCAAAATCAATTAACAACTTCCAATAGCTAATAAGAAAACGTCGAAAAATGCAATTCACATTCAGTAGCAGCAAAATAGCTTGAAATGACACTAAAAAAATGAGTAGATCCTTCTCCAGTGATGCTCTGGCAACCAGGACGTGAGGAGACAATTGACCGACGACTGACAGCTGTGTGAGTCTCGCAAGCGAACCCCTCTGTCTGCCAAGTTGATTTGGATGCCGAATATACGCACACATAGTACGATAGATGGATAACAACATGGGCGAGTTTTGTGACCTCTCCGTTCGAGTTACACCAGAGATGAGGTATAGTTAAAAGAGAAACAAAGGTGAAATGACGAGATGTTGACGTGTTTTGTGCACTTGTGACTCTGGCTGCGCTTACCATATTGTGTATCCTGCAGGAATTAATTTTGAAACCACTAAAATTGTTGGAAAGTCTGGCAAAAGTCTGGAAATCAATAATATGAAGAGGATACAGGGCTAGTACTCCACTTACTATGGACGGGGAAGAGTAAGCTGCAACAGTAGACACAAAGGCGGACACTTTTCAGCATCCACCTTCTTCAGATTTCTCAATGTTAACCTTTTAGAGTGCACCGTCTCGATCCACCCTTCATCTTTCATTGTAAGTTGCATACTACCTCTATATCCTCTTCACACAACTATTGAGAACAGATAGAAGGTAGACAAAACAGTACGGTAGGTACACCGTGTGGAAAGCCATTTTATATCCATTAACGTAAGGTCTTTGCCAAGGCCAGCAAACTTATGTAATTGAATCGAAAGGTGCAACATTTGAGCCCTGAGAAGGCACAATCGCTCTAACTAATTCAAAACTAGTACAATACAGTCCAACATCTCCAGTCCTAGTAATCAATGTTTCTCTCGAACCCCAACCTGACCCTATGGTTTCCTGAGGTTAGGTAGTCACCACACTCTTGAGACTGTGGCTCTACCGGTAGTCAACTCGAATCGGATTGTTCGGCACGGCGCCAAGGGTTAGTCGTCGGCGGTGGGGCTCGCCTCCGACGGCACTCACAAGATCTCGCAACATCGGCAATAGCGCTGTCGCGAGCCGCCTGCCGAGGGCGGTGGCGTCACCGGAGCAAAGTAAGCGTGTACTTTTATATTTGGTAGGTGGTTCTGCAAAAACAGAGAGCGTCCGCTAGTATCATTGAATACAAAACTGTTTCTACTAAATTACAGTTGTGAGACAAAAGAACCGACTTTTAGAGTAGGTACCTATGTACCAATTGTTTGATTAGTACTGTTGCCTATTGTATGAAGAATTCTTTTGCTTGTATCTCTGTCATCATTTCTGAAAACGAAAGCTCGATAGTGCTTCAAAAGTTGTCTTCCATTCTCAAAGCAAAAGAAGTTTCATTCCTTTTCCAAGTAAAAAAAAAAAAAAACCATGATCGGGATCCTGTAGTCGAGAGCTTAATTTTTTTATGTTATATAATTCCTGTCGATAATTGCCAATCGATAAAAACAGCCTAAGTGAAACTGATTGCGGGAATTAAGCGGACAGAGAACGTACCCTGAGCCGGCGTATTCCTGCGCGCGTGATGAGCTGGCAGTCATAGAGCTCAATGCGCTGCAGGTTGTGGCACGATGTGAGGTGTTCGAGTGAGGCATCCGTAACGAGCGGGCAATTGTCCAGCTCGAGCACGCTCAGATTCTCGGCCGCACAGGGTGACGTGCTCAGATGCCGGATGCCGTCGTCGGTTATGAGTTCGCAGTGCGACAGGCTCTGTGATCAACACAAATTGAATCGGTTACGTCTTAAAAAGACCTTTAAACATGGAACATTTAATATTGGCTTTACACTAATCAGAAACCAAGATCTCAATGTACGACAAAACAGTTTTCCTAATTGCTGAGATTGTGAATTTTGTACTCATATTGTACACCCATTTGTGTGACAGCTGCAAAATTCTATGATTTGTGCACAGATTGGAGGTGTGTAACCACTTAACATTTAAGGCCACGGATTGCTTACAAGTTTTTCGAGCCGAGGACAGCCCATTGCGAGGTGGATGAGCGTTGAGTCTGTTATGAGCACACATTCCTCCAAGTCCATTTTCTCAAGAAGGCGACACGTCTGCAAGAAAGCACATAAAATTATGTAAGAAACAGAACTTGTATTGTAGATACATTGTATTGCAAATGTATATTGTTTAATGTGTTGTATATTGTATAATTTGATGTTACTTTTACACACTA
>LVVV01432476.1:0-25952 GCA_001676325.1 Amphinemura sulcicollis | reverse complement strand
ATAAAGCATGACATTCACAGAGAGTTCTGTGTCAATGACATGGTTTATAAAGCATGACATTTGCCGAGTGTTCTTTGTCAATGACATGGTTTATAAAGCATGACATTCTTGGCTTGCAGCCAACAGCAATTGCTACTCTTCGGAATTACAAAACTGCTCTATTCCTTCAGGTGTTTTGGAGTATAGAATGGAATTTGTAAAATGTGACCAATGCCGTCGACTCGAGGTAATTTCGGAGTCACTAAACTGCGAATTGGTTGGCTTTTCAGCGTTTGATTATCAGCCCAATTGAATTCATGCGTGTGTCTGAGGGCTTTTGGAGGCATTTGGAGACATTAGATAGCATTAGTGCACGCATTACCGCCAAATGCGTCCCTGCCACCCAACATGCAAATTATGCCTAAACTTGACAAACCCTTTGCAAAAGTTTAGGTGGTAATGGTCGAACTCCAAGTACATTATTTCGTTTTTGAGACTTGAGTGTCAGACGAGTAAGATCGATTACGTCAAAAGTAACGTGCCTGTCTTAATCTTACAACTTTCATTAATTGCATGGGGAAAAGAAGGTGAAAATTGCCTTGGAGCTATACGAGACCGAGATGAATTTCATATGATTTATGTTTGTTTTTTAAACTTACCTGCTGTACTAGGGCCGAAATAATTCGGTTTGAAGTTGTCCAATTCAAACTGTTCTTTATTTGATCGCATATCTCGTCAAGGTTAACTCTAGTACGCGTTTATGAGCCAGGGTTGACGTAGACAGAGATGACAGAGATTGCAGAGATTGCAGAGATTGCAGAGATTGCAGTGATTGGGTTTAGGACCAAGCGGATTTCCTAGTAGAGGGTTAAAATACGTTCAATTACACTGCAAGGCAGTCTAGCATCAAAATTATACAACCAGAGTGCGGTGTAAGAGAAATGAACGAAGATGTGTGTTTAGATGAACGTAGAGAGAGATAGAGACTGATAGATATGTGACTTGACACGCGAAGTATAAATGTTCGATACGATGTATTCGTATAACTTCGAAGGAGTTAGTCTTGCCCCTAGTTTTCTATAGTAACTGAGTAATAAATAATGAAAAGATTCATTCGAAAAAGAACTTTTTCTAAGTAGGTACCTAGTACTTGTAATTGCCACTAGATTATTGATGAGAATAATGCTGCACGATCGATGCGCGAACTTGAATGTTTCTGATATTGCGCTCCACAGATGGCACAATCTAGTTAAGTTTACACGATACGCAAGTCAGAAATTGATTCTAGCCAATGTAAGAATGTAAGTCGGTACGGTAGAAACTTCCTAATCACTTGGTACCAAAAACGCGAATGGTGAGACAATAATCGGAAGACCACAGCGAAGGCAAAGAAGAGTTTAATAGCAGCCAGCAGAGGTAAAATGGTGGTGTAATCTTTGTGTAATCTAGGAACATGAAAAGAGTTGGTGTTGAGTATTAGCTGGTATTAGTGTATGCATGTATGACAGCGAGTTTGGATCGACAGTTTGGTCAGGAATTAAGCGGTTGCAAGAGGCTCACAAATTTGTAGGATCACTCGGAGTGGAACGCTTGCGTGCTTGTCTTCGGCGGGAGCAGGACAACCGACCAGTGGTCAACAGTGGAGAATAAGCAACAATAACGAGACACTTGGGGTATCGCACGCGACTTGCTGTTGTGAAGCAAAACTTGTGTCAACGACATTTTGCCATAAGAACATTCTGCACCCGTTCTGGGAACCAATGCTAAAAACAAACAAACAAGAAATAAGAACAAAACGTAACAAATTACAACACTAATTTACTATGCAATAATCAAAATAACATTTAAAACAAAACACAAAAATATATATTTATATGTGTGCAGCACTATTTATAATATTGTACAAACTAATAGTAGAAACATAACGGCCATTAAATAAAAACTGTGAAAAGTGCAGGTGGAAGGTATTTGAAGGCCAAGCGTGAGTTCCAACCCCACGCTATGCATAATATGCACCCAGGCAAGCACCACAGTTAGGTACTGCACGCGAGATAGCAAAGCCCATTCATGCTGTCACTTATTATTTACACGGATTCTCCCATTTCGCATTATTTGTACAAGCCGGCGTGTAATTATCGTAATCGTACAGCACGTGAAGTACGATGACCAGAAACCAAAAGCCAGTTGCAGCATCAACCATCAAAGCTAGAAACAACTGACAAACAAAAAACCCATTGACATGCCACAAAGGCATACCTATTGCCTGGCTACCTTGGCCTTTTTTTAGAGCTTTTATGCTAACTCAAACTTGTCAAAGAGTTTTCTTGTATTGTTAGTATTGTTAGTGCCTACGTGACAAAATCAATCGCCGAATACTAACGAATGAGCTAACTTGGAGTTGGATTTAAGACTTTGATTAAGTCACTGAAGTATTAGGCAATTTCGTCAACAACTCGGCACGTGTTCGACACAGAATACAATCACTAATAAAATGAAATGCACACTACTAAAGTGTTGACAACGGCTATGTGCAAAACAAAATTACAAATGTAAAGACCGCAAAAAAATTCAAAAACTCAACTAGCAATAAGAACCAACGTAATTCTGTGCTACAGAGAAATAGTAAAGCATTTGCGCCCAGATATCAATTGCATCACGATTCTAACGGCTTGTCGCCAAAGACAGTATTATGTGTGAGTGTGTGAACCGTGAGCAGCAGCCTGTCATAATGTAGCCCTGTTAGACACGGCGTCGTGAACAAGACTTGCACCCTCGCGCGAGAACCACAAAGACAACGACGCAGACACTGACGGCGACGCTAGGACGGCGACGACGACAGCGACGGCGACGGCGACGGCGACGGCAAACTGTCACAGACCACGCGTCGTTCTCTCTCTAAACCCGCTCGTGGGTCGACTGCCGACTGACTGGCTACCTTGCCGGCCGCTCCTATACTCGGTCTGCGCGACGCATACCGTGCTACCGTGCTACCGTGCTACCGTGCTAGATGACAGCACGGAGTCGGCCTCTGACCCCACTCCCAGTAATCCTAGATGACTGCCGGAATATAGGTTGCATCTCTCTGGGCACGCGCAAACACTACCCCTTTCCCTTTATCCCTTTATCTCTTGCTCTATCTCACTATCACCCGAATTAGATAACTCCTGTCCTTTCTGCGAGACCTTTTTCCTAATGGCTACGCCGGTATAAAGAACTTTGAAAGGATATTATGACTTATGTCCATAGGTCAATCAAACCTGAGTGAGAATTAAAGCCTACAATATGAACAGGATAATACAATTTTTTTGCTGTTTTGAGGAAGGGAGGGATTCGTTTCTGGCCTATTGATGTGTAGGGATCCAAATTTTCAAACCACGTGCTAGTCAATTTGATCTAGCTCTCTTTCTTCGAGATGGTTAGTAGGTAGTACACGGTAGTAGAAGGTAGTAGGCCTAGTAGGGCTGGGCTGCAGAGTGCAGACACGTGGTCATTCTTTGGGGAGTTAAATGTCAGTGCTGTTACGGATCATTAAAATATGCGCGCTCTAGAAAGGGCATCCCTTAATTTCAGTTATAGTTGACGAACTTCCTACGAGAGAGTGACTCCAGCCCTAGTCATAAACTCATGATTAAATTGACTAGGTGGGCAACTTTTTGATCATTTTCATTGTTACCACATGCGCAAGCTGACGAGAAAATAGTTTAGGACTCTAGACGATTCATTTGATCGTTTTGTGCCAATATATTATATTATTATAGATGAACTATTATAGTTTCAACTTTGACATTTTAGCTCTTGTTTGTCTAAGTATGCTTAAATTGGTACGGAGACTAATATCAGGCAAAGAATTGTGGCTTTTGAATCCAAGTACTAGGTAAGTAAAAGTTCGTGAAAATGTAGTTACTGAAATTCTGTCAATGAAGTGGTGAATTACTTGTTGCAGCTCAAGAATGTTCATTCTACAAAATAACAGAAAATTTATCCTCGACTTTCCTTCTGGTATTCCCGTGCTTGAGTTTTATATTAAAATCAAAGAAAAGATGCGTGTACCCTATCCAGATTGATCCAGATGTTGTCATCCAGCCTAAACTCCCAAAGTGACAGGTGGCTGACCCAGTTGAATAATCAACAAAAACGCGATCAACCATTCTAGCATTTTTTTTTTTTTTATATGAGAACCTTTATCAGTAATGTTGTGAATTGTGATTGTGCGGCCCAAAACTAAAATATCAGTGCCGTATGGCGCGCTACGCCCACTCATTTTGACAGTACCGGGCTCCTCCATGTTTGCATGCAACTAAGTGAGTAGTGGGGGCAACAACCTGGATGCAAGATTTGACATTTCTCCGTATTCCACATGATCTAAGATGGCAAGCGCCACCTTTATTCCATGGATATTATTTTACAGTCGGATGTGCCTTATCAAGAGTGTGTCGACAGCAAAATGCGGTAATAAAATGTTACGCCTCCCCAACCAGCTGCTACCAGGTTACAATACAGCATCTACGCCTGGGGACAATTTCACTCACAAGTTAAATTAATTGGTATTCTCACCGACTAGATGGTCCAAGTCTTCATAATCTTCTCTGGGCTTGATAACCATTATCAGATGTACACTTTTTTTGAGACTTCACATTAGTATGTTGAAGTAAAACGCACCAAATGAGAAAATACACAGATATCAGTGTATTAAATTCAATTTACTCCATCTCTTGCCACCATCTTGAAACTTTTTGTACTAAGTTAGTCATGCGTTGTCTGTGATTACGATTCGTGAGTTCTACATTTCGTTTTCTTTTTTAACATAAAAGTTTTCATTTATGAATGGCTTCCAGACAAACTAAGTTCGTATCACCTTTAATTTTTTGTTGTTTGAGAACTGATTCCGTTTTGCGCGCCGATTTCAAATTCAATGGACTCGGCACTATTCGGTGGGGAAAATACGAAAAACGATTTGCACGTAATCCCAAGATTATACCAAGGGGTAACCCCATCTAAAATAGCTACTGGGGGACTGGGGTTAAGAAAGTCATCTGAAGTGATGGAGTCCCAAGGTCCAAGACAACCTCAAAATTCACACATTCATCCTATACTCACATTTAATATGAAAATAAAAATTTCGATTGCACTGTATGCATACGAAAATACTAGACCCGCTACCAAAAATGTTTAAGGATTGCTGCCAAATTTTAAAAATGATTGAATATGTAAACCGAAATTCAGGAAAAAGATATCTGTACGAATACGGCAAATTAACATTATCAAAAAAAGACTAGTTGCTTTAGTTACTTGTTGCTGATATAAACTGTACTTTAGACAGTAGCACTCAATTTTTTATAGTGTATCGGGAAGGATAACCAAAGAATGTCACACTGGGCAATTCAAAGCTACACCTAGGTGCCAGGGGCATCAAAAAGCTTTTTGTTAATATCAAGGACAACGATTTTATAAGCACCGAAGCCAAAAAACACCAACCTTGATCACTTTTTGGCGATGCACTGCCATCTTTATGAGACCGATGGCCGACACCTGACGATGGTGAACAGAGCACAGAGAAGCAAGGTCCTCTTTAGGGCTGCCAATCTCATCAATAAGAGCTCAGCTGTTAAGCTCATTCTGCAACAATTTAACACTCTGAAAACCTCCGTCATGCATTTGCAAGGATATCGATCATCTTTATATCGAAATGCAGGAGTAGGACAAAGGAAGAAAATGAATGACCCAGAAACAGAAGAATACATTTTAATGTTAATTTTTTATTCATTTGATTTTTGTTTTTATTTTTTTGAAAAAGAAAAGCTCACAATTTGGCACTATCAATTTCAAATGTGTCAAAATTCCACTATTTATTATGGGGACTTACGTGTTTAAAAAGTATCATGGTTTTATAGTCATGCTCAGGACTTCAAGATAGCAGTGTGGTTCAATGGGGTCTTGTTTAGCTTTTTATTCAAGCCACATAGGGAAATAAATATAACTACCTATTATAGTTCTGTGTCCCTTTATCACAGTGAAAATTGTGACTCCCATGAACCACAAAGATTGAGATTTCAGAGATGATCCCAGAGACGCTGTCCTGGAGATTGCGTTCAGCGAACATTCCCCTGCGTCCCTAAACACTTACGTTATGACAGGTAAATATTAAATTCATCTTCGAAAAATTCATCACTGAGAACATTGGTACAAAGGACGTCAGTCAAATAATTGGTTTCCAAGATTGTTCAAGTAATGAACAAAGGCTTCTACAAATTTTCAGTGCCAGGTTATGAACGACTTTTCAGATTTAAGAAGTTCATATGTTCTCAAAGATAACAACATATATATATTAATTTTATAGGCATCCCGCACATTACATAACTTCTTTTTTCGAGTTTGAAGACTCCAGATTATACAACGAGTCCAACACTTGGAATTATAGTCCTAGATAGAATATTTAAAATGAATTATATATGGATGAGCGTAAGGAGCAAACCGAAGTCTCCAATTTGATCAACATCTGGACCGATTGGGACAAAATTTCTATAAAAAGTGTCCTTACTCCCACCAGCTAGGTTTTTGGAAATGATTGACCAACAGTTCTTTTAAAAATTAATATTTAAGGGTATTGTATCCAAGTTGCCTAAGATTGAGGTACTCGACGGAAGTTTTTTCGTACACAATATTTATCTACAAAAGCAAATATCAATGGGATCCTCAAAAACTCTGCAATCAAACAAGACCTTTCAAATATTTCAAATATTGTTTTGTCCGATAGTTACTAGCATTTAAAACGAACACGCTCACGGCTGTCTTTACTACTCCGGTTCGACCAATTCCCTATAACTACCTCTACCGGAAGTTATTATTCGGCCACAATATTTGCCTGATTTCTACAAAAATAACTTCAATGAATCCTTATACTCTTGGCAATCAAAAATCTCACCAACTGAAAATGTTGTTTTATTCAATAGTTACACACATTTTAGAACGGTGTATTTAATAATTTCAATCCTCTGCATAAATTTCATTTTTTCTTTTTTGGATGTAGTACCATGCCGAAAAATATCAGACCTTCAAGTCTTCTCCGTCTTTCCAAGTCTCTTACAAGGGCAAAAAGCACACTACTCAGAAGCTTCGAGCTCCTTTTCAGTTGCATATAAACTTTCCAAACCCCTTTCTCATCACATCTTGAGTGTGGCTTCACGTAGATGTTGGCATTTTACACCAAACATATTTTGCGATTGATTTTTGGTACATTTCCATTCATTAAAAAAAAAAAACGAGTTTCTTTAAAAAGAGCCCGTTTCTCAATACGCTCATCCACGTATGTGGCACGGCATTCCCAGTGTCTTCGTCTGGTCGTTGTAACGAAATGTTCAAACAAAAAGTCAGTGACAGAGTTCTCAAGTCTCTTGCCCGAGAAACAAGTTTGAGCACTTGAACATTAATCACTGGTGCACCTAATGGAACAAGTACCAACCCACGGTGACAATGTTTCTGAACAGAAAATTAAACCTTGTACTTAAACTGTTACCATTTTTATCTAGTGGCAATATCTTTGAAACATTTTGTTGTGATAATCAAGATGCCAATTAAAAAAAAACGAAATTGGGGATCCGACGAAAAAGAGCACAATCTATTCTGGGAGCAGAATTCTGGAGCTTACTGCGATTCATAGCCCCTCGTAAGCCATGTCCACACAATACTAGTTTTTGATAATATTTGGAGGCATGCCAAGCCAACGTTTATTGTTAACATGGAAGTTAGAGCCCGCCAAGACAACTCCGCCTTGCAACAACACAGAAACATATATTTGAGAAATTTCAAGATATAGGTTCAACAACAATATAGGAAGACGGCTTTTTCCGCCCGAACTTTGTGTTGCTGACAAGTATTTGTTGAGATATTTGTGTTTGAAAAGCTTAATTTTCCTCGATGAAGATCACCGATGCTTGTGACGGTTAAGTGGTAGCACCAGGTGCATTGAACTAAAACGAAATTTTCAAATATTATCACTCAATAAAATATATCAGTCTGGGTTAAGGAGTCGTTTTTCGTAAAATTAAAGTAAAATATACCAAATACATTTGTTGTTTTCCTATATTGTTGATATTCCCCAAGATGGACATCGAAAAAACACCGATTTGAGCATCCAGTAATGGTGCAAGTTTCAGATCTAGGATCATCCCTGTAATTGATTAACATACACCCATTTATACTCGAGTAGGTAATAGATACTATAGTAAACAGAATACGCCTCCTTCGATCTTCCGTAGTCTAACACTCAAAACTGTAGCACTCCCTTTCAAACAATTGTTTCTCATATGTTGGATAAAACACCAACCTAACTTTGGCGAGTATGTTATTTAGGAAATTGTCAAGAGCACTCGATGATTGCACGCTGTGCAAATAGTAGTACACTTAACGTAACTCGCCTGTTGTTTCCACTATTAACTCTGTGGTAGCTGCATTAGTGATTTCTTTTCAACAGATTTCATCCAGGAAAACCCTACATCAGAATCTGATTCTGATGCCATTGTTAGCATATAGAGTGGCTTGAATAGTTTTTGACGGGAAGTAACATTTCTGTATTCGATAACTTTACGTATTTGTAATACTATAAAATTCAGAGCTCCACATTTCTTTTCAAGAGAGGATGTGGCGGCGTTTCGCCAAGCGTTATCTCGAGCATGAAACCTCACTTGCGCTGCGCTGCCGGCGAATATATTTTCTGCTGACTTCTGCCAAACTTTTGATGATCCCGGTTACCACACCCACCCTCACCTGCAGGATCGATGAAGGATCTCGATCCACTCGAACAAAAATCTACACCTCCTGAAACAAAGAAAAGATTTGGTTGATTAATTGGAGCCTAGGCTATCTTAAAGTCGTTCAGTGACTTAAACCAATTAATTTGTTGCATGCGTGGAGATTGTATTTGTTTCAAGTTTTTTTGGATTTTGTTCGTAAACCTTTGGACATCTGCAAACAAATCGCAAGCAGTGATCTAAGTTCACACACAAACACATGATGTTGAAGATATAGGATTTTCAGTAAATGGGCAATCAAAATCACCATAGTGTGAAGTGAAAAGCAAAAAAGGATTTACGCAATCACTGTGAAATTGAAAGGGAATTCGCGATATTGTTTCTTCTTTATAATAACCTTTTGGTGTGTGCCTTCTTCAGATGTTGTATATGAATTTACTGACGCAGTGATAATGTGGTAGCTGGTCATTTCATCTACAACATCTGAAAACGTTGACACAAAAATGAAATGAACATAAAATGAATGAACAAAAATGAAAATATACCGAAACATTTTCATCATCTAGAAACTCTCTTTCGGCTCAACTTTCAATTTCACAGTGAGTTGCGTAAATCCTTTCTTGAAATTCACATCATCTTATTCCAGCCTTCTGGAACACTTTCCAACATTTTAAAATCAACATAGGGCAAAGTAAGTACTTTAGCAGTTCATGGTTGCATAAACTGATTTTCTGGCACTGGCAATCAATGCCAAAATAAGATCAAATCACA
Source organism: Amphinemura sulcicollis (assembly GCA_001676325.1). Classification (NCBI taxonomy): domain Eukaryota; kingdom Metazoa; phylum Arthropoda; class Insecta; order Plecoptera; family Nemouridae; genus Amphinemura; species Amphinemura sulcicollis. Next base: position 16,455 of record LVVV01432476.1, on the reverse strand, counting down.
GGTACAGGCATATTTTTTAGGTCATTTCATTAGAAAAATCATGCCCGGTTGCCCAGGCAAGATTCATTTCATAGGAGTGGCAATGTACGTTCATATTATGGGTACAGGAACAACTGAAAAAGACTTCCCCATATCATGATTATGGCTTCTGGTAAAATTTGAACTATTTCAAAATCGGCAATTGGAATCGGAATTTAATTCCAGCGAAATTTTAAACTCATTGTACCCCATGATGCATGAAAATGCACCTATACACCTACGTATGCATGTCTGCTATGATTGTGTAGTTTGATAGCCCATGTTGTTCACATTACTAAAGACATTTAAACAGTGCTAGTCTGACTGTCGACTTAACCCAGTGGCGGTGTGTGAAAATTTGTCACTTAAGTGGTTTTATTAATGCAACTGTTTAGCACATGTTTTGGAGGAAAATTTAATTCATATACATCGCAATTTTTGAAAGCGGCAGCATTCCTCCTTCAATGTTACATTGCCTGCGAACACTGAGCAGTGGGAACGAGGGACATTGTCTGGATTTTTTTCATAAATCAAATGACTGCAATTTAGGCATCACAATTTTTTAACTTTTTCATGCTTCTGTTGCCAGTTCACCACCAAGTTCAGGCTTCATCACAAAGCCAAGGGTTGCCTAGCATGCATAATGAGGGGCTCAGTGACTGTAATACGTGTTAACAAAGTGGTTCTGTTGGCAACTAATACAACAGTTGGAAACTACAACATACATGGGTTTTCAAAGACAATCTTAGTTAATGGAAAATTACAACAGTGTATCACTAGCACCAGACTCAAAACGGGGAATACAAAATGGGTGAAATGTTTAAGGAAGTATGCAACATAATCAAAACATAAAAATTAAAGAGATTTTAGGTGTATTCATAATTCACTGGAACTATTTCTGGGAATTTGGACACACAAAGAAAATAACTCCACAACATCCAGTAACAGAAGGTTCCCAAACCTGACAAATAAGATTGGCTGAAGTTTTGATGTTGCTGTGGATTTGTGGAAGATGAATGGCAAAATCCATCAGAAGATGGAACAGCACCCAGTCCTACTCCTAACCCATCCTAAAACATGAGCACAAAATACCAACGTGCCCCTCTTTGGGGTGACCTGCACTTCCAAGTTGGAACAGTCATGCATCGGGAAATGTGGTAACAGTAAAATCAGTTACCAAGTTAACTGCTAGCTAAAGGTACCTTTACATGGTAAAGATATCGCAAACACTTATTGGGTCAATATATTGCCGCAGTCCGCAATGTTTCCATCGAGTTGGCGAAGGTGAAACGTGCAAATGGTCAGCATTGTCATGAGCAAGGTTTCAGGCAATATTGCCCGTAAGTCAAATAAGTCGACTGTTTGGCCAATATTGACGTCAATCACCTAATCAAGTGCCGGCATTGGAGGCAACTTTGAACGTAGTGGTTTTGAAGGCCAGCTATCAAGTAACTTCTCTACCTAATCCCAGGTGCAACATTGCAGGTATTTCCAGTATTTTTAGTCTTTAAAATGTACCAATTGCTAACTGTCAAGTTTACAGTAAAGAAAAACTAGCCTTTAAAACCAAGCTAAGTTGATGATCAGCCATGCATCCAACGAGTGAGGTAGATCAACAGGGTTACGATCAGTTATGAAGTTTTAGTTATGATGGCATCAAGTCAGTTACATTCGGACTTGAGGGACCAGAGCAAAGCACGCAGTGCGTCCAAGTTTGTGGAATTCTGATGTTCCACAATGCAATAATTCCAAGCATTATTCAGATTTTCGGATTAACCGACCAGGTTTAAAGTAAATGGTGTCTGGGGGACTAATTACTGTTTGAATTATGATAAAGACAGAATTCGCAATACCGGAATTTTTAAATGGAAATCCCTCTACCGCAGGCCAGGGTCAGCTGGGACTTCAATATCACATAAAATTCCGATTAACCGAGTTTGGATTAATGAGGTTCTATTGTAGCTGTATAAACCCTCAAACAGATCTACCTCAAAATCAGAAGTGCCAATGCTGCCAATACTTATTGAGCCACCTACTTTGTAAAAACAGCCCAAACACCACAATGTTCGTTGTAGATACAAAATGCGGGTCAGTGTGAATACAAATCTTGATTACCTCTGAGAACGGAATGCAGTCATCTTGGAGGACTTCCTCGTGATTTCCATATTCGAGGAACCGCACGACACACGTACTTTGCGAAACACCAGTCACCTCGGCATTGTAATACTAAAACAAAGCATATCACTCCATCAGATACGCACCACAATTAAAAAAATGTACAAAGTACGAAGGTAAAGGTTCATTCACCACTCACCATGCTATCTTCCCAGTATTTTGCCATACATTTGTCTCCTTTGTGCCAAACCCATGGCTTGCTGTCCTGAATATATTGGTTAGGCTGACTTTTAGTTCCTATGCCAAAAGAATCGTACATTCCGCCGAAACCACTGTTAACCACTGGTTCTTTATATCCAAAGTCAACCGAGAATACAGAACTATGATTCGGCATCAAAACTGAAGGTTTTTGGTATACCTTATTACTGAGATGCTGTGAATTTAATTTTGCTGATAAATCTTCAACATTCTGACTTTTAAAGCCTTGTGAACTTCCAGGATTCGAAAATCTTCCTTGACTTTTATCGGCATCAAACCCATTACCGAATGGCCTTGACGAACGATTTCTCGATTCATAATTTCCAGCTGAGAAGTTCCCCCGGCCGTTTGGATACTCGTTTTCATGGCTGATTGGTTTGTGGTGTTCATGAACTTTAGTTCTGGTTGACGTTGGCTGCGCTTGTGAGTTCCAATTTATCGATGGCGAATTCATTTCGTTGAAAGCAGGAGCCCAGTTGTGTTGAGACAGTGGATTCTGTTGTTGTTGATGTTGTTGTTGATGCTGTTGTTGTTGCTGCTGCTGTTGCTGCTGCTGCTGTTGCTGCTGTTGCTGCTGTTGCTGCTGTTGTTGCTGTTGTTGCTGTTGTTGCTGTTGCTGCTGATGGCGATGTTGGTTTTGGAAACGGGGAGGTTTTTGTTGGTACAAAGGGGCTTGCACTTGACGGTCTGAATGGTTTTGGCGGTTTCTGTCGAATCTGTCCTCACGAGAATTGAAACTGTTGTGTCCACCTCTTTCCTTTTCCCGGCCTGGCCACGAATTTCCTCCTCTTCCTCGAGTTTGGGAGCCCCTGGATCCTCCAGCATGGAAACTTTCTCCACGGTCTGTTCTGCTACCTCGGTGCGATTCTGTGGATTTTCTTTCGGTACCAGAGAAGCCACCGCCGTAACTGCTGGGTTCGCTCTCTTTCTCTGAAAATTTACAAGAACATTAGCCCAACAAAATTGCAACAAGATATTAAGCCTACAGAAAATCTCTTTAAAAGAATTACAAAGTGTATTCTAGCTAAGCCTATCTGCATCTCACATATTAGTCATCATCTTATCACATTCCTTGTACTACTTGTTTGTTCCTGACAAGTTATAAAACTCAGTAAGCAACACATTCTTTTCCTGACCGTTTTGCAAAGGCAGCTTATCTTCCAGAAAATCAAATAGTGACACTTTTGCAGATGGCTTGGGAGCAGCTCCTCCCTCTTCGTCTCTGTCACCCCTGTCATTTCGCTTCCTCCTTTCTCTTCGCTCCGGTCTGGGTTCGTCGACATCCTTTCCTTTCGACTCCGCTAACTTGGGACGTTCCCGCTCCCGTGGCCCGTTATCAGACCTCTGCCAATCTTCCCCTCGCTGCAGGGTCCGCAATGCTCCAGCCACATTGTTCCGGCTCGAGCGCAGAGCATGCTCTGCCTGATCAGGAGTGAAGCCATAATCAACAATCTGTTGAACATTATGGTCCAGCAACTGAAAAAAAAAACCAACGACAAAGGGTAAATCAATCATGATGAAACCAAATTACGAACATTTTATTGGACTGTTTGATTGCAGTTATATGGACCTTATAATGACAGTACAATACACTTGGCAGGTACCTTTGTGCACGTTAGTAACTGTTAAAAAATTATTTTTAAAAAAACGTACGTATATTTACTTACGGTTTTGTTCCCACCCCCAAATACTTTTTTTGCTCCGCCTCCTCTTGCAGCCTCCGCAATGGCATCTTTCCTCTGGGCATCAAATTCAGCGTTTTCTCTGTTTTCTTTATCTTTGCTACTTTCCAGGCTCTGAAATAAATATTCAAATATAAAAACTATCTCGAAACAGGAAACAAAGAAGTTTCTAAATTTGGATTGGTTGAATACTGGTGCCAAAAAGTTAGATAATGGTAACAGGAAGAGTTAAAGAAGATACATATGCAACTTGTGCTGCAGAGAACCTAGTACAACTCATGTAGCATGGCTTTTCTCTAAAACCAAGGGGGAAAACCAGGAGGCAAGTAGACGGTCAGGGAGCAGAGTATGACAGGGGAGAGTGTTTCTAATCTATCCTGTCCGTGTGGTTGAGGTAACTACTAGCTAACCCTGCCATCTTGTTTGCTATAAATTAACAACAGACTATAGACTCTACAGATATGTTACTGTGCCTACTTTAAAATTGCGGTCTTGAACATTTCCTCTCAATATCTTCTGGCCGAACGGAATCCATGGCGGGGGACCTCCCTCCTCCCCAATCCGTCCTCTGCTGTGTTTTGCAAGCGTCTGCAAACCACAAGATAAGATTAGTTACATATGCCCTTATTCCAAATTGAAGAGGACAACACATCTATCACAAAATAACTGCAAGCATAAAATCGCAACAAATATCTGCTGTGGGCCCTGAAAACCTTACAAAAATCAATGCTACATGCACTTTCTTCCTTAATTGAGGAAAATAGCATGCCAATAAGCAACCACTTACTCTGCCAAGTTCCCATTTCTCAACCATTGAGGATACTCTCCCTCCTAATACATCAACTTGCGATGGTTTTAACAGAATGATTCCATGGACCATAGGTAGCACACTTCCTTTCAGATAAAGTTTTGTTCCAGGTGCCGTATTTATACTGTAACAATATTGAACTAATGTAATCACGCAAGTTTGAATGCATAGATGGTAATTAATTTTGTTGTCAGCTAAAGGCCTTGCAGGGTTAACTACATTACCTTAATGAAGGAATGCTCTCTAGTTCAATGGCTTGGCAAACAGATAATCCATCTGTAATAGATAGTTTGAGCATGCGTGGTGCTCCTTTAGACTCTTCGTTGGCTTTCGGAGCAGACACATTCCGCACTTTTTGGATTTGCACCACTATCTTACCAGGAATCTGCAAAAACAATGATCCATCTAACAATTTCCAATGGTAATAAGAAATGTAGACAGAATGGCTAGAGTATCAAAATACAATTTTTGGAGACTGCTTAGTGCTTGGATTGAAACTTTGATCCTCCATTCTAACAATGAGAAAGCATATATGCTGGTGGTATTTAGGTAGTACCTATAGGTACTTACACTCTCTAATTTTCCCTTGTTGACATCTTCGGGAAACGACCCTTCGCTTATTTCTCTCAGATCCAGCTAATAGAAACAACAATAAACATTAGAAAACCAAACACAAGAGCACAACACATGAGTCCAAAATTTGAACTGTAAGGAAGAAATTCACTTACATCAAGAGCATTTCGTTCCAGACTCTTGATATCGTTGACCGAGCCATTCCCAGTCACTAGCTGTATGCCTGTCGCAGACAGGTACCTGAAAAAATAAAGAGTGTAGGTAGCACGCACACACGGACAAAATAAATACAAAGACTAGCATTCATAAGAATTAGCGGAGTTCCAAATTTTACGTAGATATAATTATTCAATACCCAGAAATAACCTAGAGGAATTAGCACAGTGGTATGGTCATCGCCAAGCCTATCTGGATGTCACTTCACAGGTAAGCACAATTAATACCAAATACTAGGTTGAATTGCGGCGAGTACCAGCTACTTTTAGATTTCGGATAAATGCAGAGTTTTCCACTGAAAGCCGCTAACTAAAGAGATTATGGACAAATACATACCAGCCCAAATCACGTAACCCCATTATTGGTGCCATCTTAACAGCTCCGCCTCCAATGGAGGCACCGCTCGCCGAAACGTAATGGCGCGATATTTTGATTGATTTTGGTTAACAAAACAATACTAGCCAAAACTAGAAACTGGGTGCCAAAAATCACAAAATTCAGTATGCACCACATGAATGGTAATTAATGCGTATAACCATAAAGATCAAGAAAAGTATGATCTATTACAATAAAGCCCCCTCAAAACATTTCAATTTATACCAAAAAGTATTTCAACTGGCAAATTATATCACTTACATACATACAAACTTAATACAGGTATACCTGATTTAAACTAGGGCTCCGCTAACGCAGTTAGTGTTGCGTTGAAGATGAGCGTGGCGATAGTAGTAATTGGTAAAAAGTGTAACTGGGCAATGCAAGGAGCAGAATACTCTAAACATTTAACGTCAATTGTTGAAAGAAGGAAAAAATCTACAAAAATTCACTTAAAATCGCTAATAAAACAGGAACGGTTCAACCTACGGACCCGAAATGCTAAGTCACGGTACATCTCAGCAGTGATACACATGTGTGCAAAATTTGGTGAATTTCGGTTCAAAACTTTGAAAGTTATAGCGTTTCGAAGTTTTGAACAAAATCGAAAAATTTCGTAAAAAACGATTTATAGAAAATCGATTGGGTCAATTTTGCTTAAAATCGAATCGGGCTTAAGATGAGAACACAAATACCTGCCCTCCAAATTTGGTTCAAATCGGTGCAGGCGTTTGGCCACTAGAGCACGAACAGACAAAAAAAAAAAAACAGAAGTCCTTTTTTTCTACAGTATGTGAAATTGAAGATTTTGCTTCACTCGCTACGCTCATCAATTAAAGTAATGGAGAATAATGCCATGGACTGCTTCATAGTTTTGAGGGCTGGCAAAGCAGTATTTTTGGTCTGAATGACATGAACGAGAATGGTTGAATAGCACCAATTTGAATACTTTTGTCCAGCCATTGCAATATTGCAGTGCTGGTTAATTTTTAAGGACCAATGGTCCAACTGTTCAAAAAGTTTTCCAGTCTACCATTTCCTTAAATTAGATTGCACCGTTACTATATATGTCAAGATGCACATGCCATGAAGCCATTCCATTGAACAAGCCAATTTCGTTGAATACTTTATCCGAGTTTGAGGGGTATCTCAGAAAATCATTATCGTGGGAACTTGGACTGCCTCTATCATGGGCCCCAGGCCCCATTCTTTCTCACGTTTCTTACTGATTAGGGGCCAAAATAAAAAGGGAAAGGAGCATGCCCAGTGATGAAGTCCTACAATATATAAAGTAGGTGCACGCACGCAACTTGTTTCGGAACATCCCCCCCCCCATGCTTGACAGTGTTCCATTTAGGTTTTTAGGGGCGCTCTGTGGAGATGAACCATGGTGCTTGTTTGGGGGCATAGCCCCCAAAAATTTGAATTCAGGGCTATTTTTGGACCAAATCTATAAGTTTTAGGTATTAAAAATGGTGCCAGACTATGGTGATTTCCTAAGTAGGTTTTTCAATAATGTTAACAATGAGCATTTTAAGAGAAATTTCAAATAATAATACATTTAATTCGGCATCCCCTTCCATTCCCTATAGTTTCCCCAAAATTTCAAAGTGGGTGCATCTGCATGCATTGACCACTACATCATGCAACAAACCAGCTATATCAACCAGGAAACATGGAAAACCAGGGAAAACTATCTAATAAAAAAAACTCAATATAGGTACCTGCAACTTTTCATTTCTTTTGATATGCAATTTGATACAAAATAAAACATAACATATCAATTACTGATTTCACTTAAGAACACCATTTAGAAGAATTTCTTAAATCTTGATGGATAAAGTAAATATGATTTTAGGCATTCATTAGTACATTTTTGGAATATAGGCTGATTAAGATATTGCCGAATTCCCCACAATGCTTTTAGATAAAGAGCTTCTACAAACAATGTAGGTACTCAGATGCACCGATCTGATCACTTTCAATGAATTTTGGCTGTACTCATGTCTTAGCAGAGCATGTGCTATTTACAAGTAGATCATATGAGTATATATCTGCTCTAATTTATAGAATTTTTAGGAGATTTCTTTGAATATGCATATGCACCCTTTTAAACCATTCTGCCCACTTATTTGTAAGCAAGTGTGTTCAATGCACAACTTGATAAACATAGTACCTATTTGCAAAGCCCTGTTCATTGCACAACTTGGTCAACATAGTACCTATTTGCAAAGCCCGGTTCATTGCACAACTTGATAAACATAGTAGCTATTTGCAAAGCCCGGTTCATTGCACAACTTGATAAACATAGTACCTATTTGCAAAGCCCTGTTCATTGCATGGGGCTGAGAGGCAATCTTAGATTAATCAGCCTACATGCAGCATAATTTCATTTTGAGGAAATGTCTCCAGCAGTAACAAATTTCATGTTACATGTACCTACTTAAAACCGTCTAAAAAGGAACCAATAACAAAAAATCTAAAACAAAATCTTCACAAGTAAATGAATTTACTCATAAATAACAACACAAAAAAGCACACATCTTAAACTTACTTATCTTACTGTCCACCAGATGGTACATAGAAAATTGGTCCCAATACTTCATTAATAAATGCTCATCGGTATAGGCAATTCTTATAACAAAGGCACTCTATATGCTAATTAGTAATAACTAATGAAAGGAAAAAATACATTTACCAAAAAAAATTAGGGACCTATGTCAATTGGTGCTTTTGAACAGCAAGAAGCCTGCCTGATATATCTATTTGTAACATACAAAAATAGTTGCACAAGTCCTAGTTCTGCGTTAACATTTGTGGTGCATCAGTTCAAACTCTCAGTTCAATATCGTCGAATGGGACGGATTATGGAAAACCAAGCCCTATGAATTCAAACACCTCTTATAAGGCCCAGGATTTTGGCCATAATTACGTGTAGAACATTCTTGACGTGAAAAAGCTCAATATTTACTGTGCACAACATTTCTTGCTTCGTTTCAAGTTAAATGATAAGTCAGTCTTCTTTACACCTACAACATTTTGGAGGTGTTCTGACATTCCAATTGCCAGTTTGTTTTCGATCTGATAACAAACAAAAAAGAGACCGGAATTTTTACGAAATTAGATTCCGATTCCAAAACATGAAAAAATACAAATTTCGATTCCAAATAAATCAAAACAAATCTGATTCCCTAGACAGATGATTAAAAATTCCGATTCCGATCCCTATAAGAACTCAGAATGCATTTCTGATGCAACTCAAGTGTGAACAACCACTGCTCTGTGCCTCGAATTCTAAGCAATTCTACAGACCCTAAGAGATAGATAACATGTGCAAGCCTATTTCACATGAAGGCTGGAAATGTATTTGATTTTAGATCTAAATGATAAAAAATATTTTGCAATTAAGGGGATTGGTGAATGTCAAGCACTGTTTTACTACGCTTGTACGTTCCAACTACCAAACAAAACAATTTTTTATGCCAAGAGCATGAGAATTTCATTGATATTTGATATGTAGAATGGCAGCGATTAACTGCTTATAATACAACATCCAAATTTTCCACGCCGACTGCCGACTTCGCTGACACACCATTACTCTTAATGGATATTGAATTTGAAATGACCAAAAATATAAATTCAACAGTTGAGATGTAAATTAAATTACACAACAACGCTGATGATATGACAGTATAAATACTAATATTGGAAGTTAAACATTACACCAACCCAACTGATAAATCTCATGATAGCTATGAGCTATGGCCAGTAAAAAATAGTAAAAATTAAACACCAACACGAGAACTGGTTTATATCTTATCACAATTCGTCCTTTCAGTTTGATGACCAACATCAGCTAGTAACGTGGGTCAGTGATACGGAAGTCTGGCAAAGGTGGAAGAAGGACTCTGCAATTGTATATATCCCAAAAAAAAGGTCCTGGCACTTCCAAATAATATTTCAAAATAACATTTTTGCAAGTGCCTCAAAAATACTATATTCTCAACGGACCGACTTGTAGTTTGTCGATTTATCTATTAATTACTCCTTGTGCTTACAACTGGCTATGCCACTGACAGGTAAGTACTAGATAACATACGACCTGCTTCTTTGCTACACAATCTGTAAACAAAAGTATATGGTCAATATTTAAGATTTTAACACATTTAAACACATAATACCTACATACTAAATTGAATATTTCCATCTTTGTCATTGAGCAATAATATGATAATGATATTGTTTTCAGTAACAGATTGTGACTGACATCTTTGATTGTTGGATGAGAGATGAAGGTTAACGAATTCTCTCAGTTGCACTTCTCAGAAAAGCACGGGATGTAGTATTGTTTTTAGTGTTTTTCTGTACGTTTGTAAGCAGCCCAGAAGCAACACAAAATCACAGATTGCAATGAAAATTTCCGAGACCCTTGGAACTGATCAACGTAGATATGTCATTCTATTAGAAAGATTCTTAGTCCACTAGTAAGCCCTATTCAGCCGATTAAACGGCAGAAAAAGGCATTGTTGACCAACTTTAGGGCTTACTGCATCCAAACCAAGTATCCGGTACAAAAATATTAACCTAACTAAATAAACTATCAGCTGACAAAGTCGTTTTCAGGCAAAAGGAGAGACTTTGTTCTGGCCAAATAGTGGGAAGAGAATGCCAGTCAACCATTCTTGCAAAGTGGTTGACACTTTGAATGAAAATCTCATATTGAATCTCTCATCTTTCAACACTACAATGTTTGCAAAGTGCTTTTAGAATTTATAACTGATCATTATGTTACCATTGAGCCGTAAGTACAAACATTACAACCAACCAGTTAGTGTTAACACTGCGTGCACCCCACCAATAAGCATCAAACGATCGCCAAGATATTATGATTATGTTGCAATCACCATTTTGGATGCACTTCATGGAATGTCCATTGCTGATATGTGTTGATGGGATCGCAAGGCATCAACGAAAGGTGTTGAGTCTGTGGATGGAGAGCAACACACTTCTTCTGTATGTTGTGAAGAAGAGTATTCGTGGACTGCGAAAACAATAAATTGTGTGAGAATAAATGCATAATGGCAGTCAAATTTTAGCTAGAGAATATCTTTGGAACAAATCTACCTTAATTTGTAAAAATAAAAGTGATTTTGTTTGTGGGTTGAAAAGCTTTTACGCAAGTAAATGAAATTTTTTGCAACTAAAAGTGTGCAGCAACATACGCTCAGGGAAATCAACTTGATGCAAGTGTGTTCGTTGTCAGACTTACCTCGTCGTATTCCCAGGGCCCGTCTACTGTTCCCAGACGACAAAATACGAGCTTCAATCCTTGGCTATCTGCGTCGATGCAACGCTCACCCACTCCGATCTGCCCTTTCGCATTCAACCGCATCAACTAAAAAAACAATTGCTATATTCCACCAAGCAGAGAAAATAATACGGTACAATATTCCATTGAAAAATATCCTTTTGTTTGTGGAAGTCCTCCGGGAAGATATTTTATCGAGAATATTAACTGGCTACAAAGATAGCAATGTACCTACTGTATAGAGTAGCCTTATACAAAGAATAGTGAACAATTGAGATTCTTAAGAGTGAAATTTTATCTACTTTTACGAATGAGAACAATGATAAAGGAACTAAGTAGGCATCAAGCATAACAGTCACATTGTTTCAGGCATGATTCTCAAATGAAGAGACACTGAATACAGGATGCGAAATCAGGTGCACATACTACTTATAGCGCATTGTTGAAGCGTTGAAGTAAGCATACCTGATTATTCCCAAATCCATGACAATGTGATGTTCCTATTAAGCTTGGCGGGCCATGACCCATAGTATCCATACAGTTTGAAGTGGCAGCATTACGCAACTGTTGATAGAAAGACCACCGGTTAGATAATTTGACCCGAGTAATAGTACCTGGGTTCCGACAGGATTCTCCGCATCACCGCAGTCAACTGTGTTCATTACAGTTGGTGCATCAACACCTTCGGAGTCCCAGCAAAGATTCAATGATTTGCTTCGAAGCTATAAGTAATTTACTCATAAGATGTTTGCATGATTTTGTCAAGAAAGGAAAGTGTGAAAAAGCTTCAAATACGTACCTCTCCCCAGTGGAGATTAGGAGGTAGCTCTGGAAATTTGTCAAGAACATCGAAAGCTACATTATCCATAAACCACTGAAAGCTTTTACAGTTCAGACGTTTCTTCAAGGCAAGTTGTTCACTGATGTCACCCATATCAAGGAAGCGTGCCACAGGTTCACGAGAGTAAAAGAATTCCTTGTGCTTATCATCGAACCACGTTTCTATCACTCGTTTGTAATTCTGAAATCCAATTAAAAGTGGACAAGAAGGTAAATTTGATAACATAAAAAACAGTAATTGACAAAGAGGCTAAGAACTTTGGTAAATTACAATGGTAATCAGCGGACCCTTCTTCTTTTGAGCCAGTTTGCCGAAGTTGTAAGGCATGAAACCTCGATAGACGTGACCCACGCGGGAACATGGGACCCACTCGATGCTTCCCCCGCATTGCCAGATCTTGAACGACAGCTCGAAATTCTCACCGCCCCAAATTAGCAACCCAGGGTCATATGAGCCAAGTTCCAAGAAATATTCGCGGTTAATTGCAAACAGACCTCCGGCATGAGTTGGAGCTCTAAAAAAAAAGAGTATGATTGTGAAAAAGTTTGATCGTGAATGACCAGTAAGGCAGGCAGTGGAATAAAATCTACTGGATTACGTGTAATACAGGCAATAACGATGCCACATTCAGCGCAAAAATAGTATTTTAGGATTCGCTCTGCCATTGGACAAAATGTGCTTTGAGACCAATGTCCGACTCGGTATCATTTTTTCTATCGGACATTTTCATCAATTTTATAGCCGCTACACTGTTGCCATGTATGGCGGAGGTTAGTTACTACAGTAGATGTTAATCTGGTACACTCAGAGTGGCCACTCACTTGTATGGTTCGCTATTGTGTGCCCGTTTGCTAGCCTCCTTCGGCGGCAGCTCATTTTCCTTGTAGAGCATTCCCCACTCAAATATCCCCCGGTAGTGATGGCCATCTTGATAGACGGGCTTATATTCAAATGTGTTGTGGTTTATTCCATCAATCACGGGAACCGTCATCACAGTTCTGAAAGAGAAAGATATTAATTGAGAGATTTTGTCATGATCTCATGAACCAAAACAAATCTACGAATAAAGTACCTAGTAAGGGACAAACAAGACGTGTCTACCTACCGGTCCACATGTATTGGCGCTAGAAGTGGTGGCAACCAGTTGATATTGACCTCGCAATGGGCATCCAAAAACAAGATTACCTCTCCTTTGGCTTCGAAAGCACCTTTAGCTCTTGTTCGAATTAATCCTTCGCGCTCTTTATTTCGAATAAGCCTGACTTTACCGTCAAATTGTAGTATGTAATTGTCCAGGTCGTCTTTCAGGTTTTCTGTAATTGTATCATTTTATTTATGTAGTAATTTATAAAAATAGTGCCACAAAAGAAATGGAAAATAGCTGAGATTCATTTAGGTTTTGAATAAGATTTTTCTGCAGGTACCTTTGTCACTGAAATCATCTACCAATAACACTTCCTCCAGAAACTGTGGAGGAGTCCGGTTGATTACGCTGTGAACAGTCCGCATCAGTGTTGACCAGCCTTCATTGTGGAAGACCACAATAACGCTGGTTTTCGGAAGGTCTTCAGGGTAATCCCAATTTTTACACCTGTAATTTATCATGACCACAAAAAATTACAATTAAAACAAAATCTGTCGTAGTTAGTTTTCTTTGCTACCGGTAAGCTACATCTTCCTTCTCTCTCCTTTACCTCACACTTTCCAAAATTCTATTATAATCAAATAGAGGGAGACAAAGGCTTTTTTTTACTTACTCAGATAACCTAGTATCAGGAATTGTTCGGTCCATGGCAATCTCATTGGAACAAACCATGTTCATGCCATACTCTGATGCTGACTGTGTAGCATCATTCTGTTGATCAGCTCGTAGATTATGTGCTTTTCCACCTTCCCCAGGACCAGTCTTCGTTTTTAAATCTTTTGGCTCAAAGTTACCCAACCCAGTTACATATTTTGGCTGAAAAAATATTATTTTGTTAATAATGGATATATTCTATTGTATATTTTTAATTGTATTATTTACTTGCTGAAAAATCCTATGTGCAGGGGTGCACCAAACTATTTTTCGGATAAGAGCAATCGTAATTGAGACAAACCACCCCACCCAACCTCCCCACCCCCTTCCATCAAGCACTGACGCCAAAATGATATGTAAAATTCTGTGGCAATTTGGAACAACGGCCTACGTCAAAAATGATCTATTTGAGCTAGATATGTAAACAAAAATTATAATTTTTTGCTTTATTAATGCATAAAATGGCATTTTAATGGCTAACTATCGCATCATTTGCCTGGATCGAATTCGAATAAGAAGCACGTATTAGTAACAGTTTCTGACTTATACATTAAACAGTCAATGCAGACATATTAATCGCTATTTCTGATGTTTTCTACACATTCAGGGGGTATGTAACTAGGAAAGCTCATGTATGTGCACAATTTATGTGCTTACTTTTGTCAACCTCCACTATCCAACCCACCCACCCACCTACCCACCCACCCACCCACCAAATGTAGAGGAGCGGCCGCTCCTTTGCTCCAACGGTCGGCGCGCCCCTGCCTAAGTGGGTTAAGTTTAGCAGATGAGTTAACTGGAAAATTTTCTTTCTAGACCCAGACGATTATTCAACAATCGTATATTTGAAAATGAAGGCACATACTACTGAAACACTATGGCCCTATGAAAGAAAAGATCCTGCCAATCCATTATCCTTGGTCACTGACTGCTCGATTTGAGGGCGGCAATGCTTGCAAAGCGATTGATCATTCTAGGTTCAACTGTCTTAATCCACACATTCATTAAAAAGCAAGCAGCACAACTAGGTCGACTCATAGCCATTGGCTGAACTGTCATCGCAAAGTGCTTGCTTGCTATAGTTGTACAAAATCTATTTTACAAATGAAATGTTAAAGGTAAGAATCAATGATAAGTGCCATTATCATACGGTCATACCCCGATAAATCAGCAACCAGCGCCAAGTCCAAGTCAATATAATTAAATTACTGTCCCATAATTGATATGATACTTACTTTAACAGCAATCTTCCCCTTAAGACTTTCATACTTTGCGACAAAGCTTTTAGCATCCGAGTGGGAAAACAAAATGTATAGCAATGGCACCATGATCATTGCTGCAACGGACACTTTGAAGAGCCGGGTTCGTCGAATTTGTAGAATCCTCATCTTAGTTGATTAATTAACCATATAAAGGATTTTCTGATAAATAAGATGGTAAACAACATCAAATTATTTACATTATAATATCATTCCTTTAAAACAAAAAGATGAGATAAGTAAAAAACAACAACTAGTTAACCTTACTTTCTAGATATATTTAAGTATATATTTTCACAACTATATTTAGCAACTGTGGACTTTGTATAAAGCTTGCATTCACCTTGCTGTTTTTTGGAATCCCAAAACGAAGAAGCAGCTTTCCGAACCTTACAAGTTCGGAATAAAAAAAACCAACGAAACGGTGCTAGGACCGACGTGTCACCTGTCAAACTGAACCTGGTGCGTGTGGTTACTGGTGGCATAGTGGTGGGTACGTGGGTGCAGCCATTTAACCCGGAGGCAATTCCTTCCAAATACCTGTTTGCACCGTCAGCAGGGCCGCGGCGGCATTAGCGGTTTGAACATAGATTCGACGCAACGCACTACCAAGCAAGCAAAAATCTTACAACTCTTCCTCATCCCAGAGAGGGACCTAGATAAGACGGTCATAACAAAATTAATATTTGTTTAATTATCTTTCTTCAGAGAACATGGTTACTTTCACCAGATGATTTAATTACGAGTCTACCCATTCACACGAAACAATGAGCTTCAGGACAAAAAAAATTAGGAGGAAAAAGTTTGGGTGAAACATTATTATTTAGGAAACACCTATTTTTATTGATAAACATACATTTACACATGACAATCAGATCAGATGAGAAGGTTCAGGTTCATTGACTAAATAGCACACTAACCAATGCAGAAATGTTAAAAACATTGATGAATTTTGTTTTTAGCCAAGACAGTCTCTCAGGGGCATCGAATTCATTGGACCTTCATCCGAAGGCAAACAATTTAGCTGCCAGAAATTGTGATGTGAAGCAGACAACTAACAGACTAAATACTAAAATACTAGATAGCAGGTAAAACATGAAGCAGAAGCTATGATATCCAAATAAAAACGGTGTAGATAAATCTTATAATAATATCGTTGTAAGAATAGAATGAGAAATTGATCTTGAGATTTTTGTTTTGACCT
>LVVV01432475.1:0-25798 GCA_001676325.1 Amphinemura sulcicollis | reverse complement strand
AGCCACGTATTCACCGTTTGATGGTCTTGCACGGGAGAATGAATGTCGAGAGGATGTAAGCACGCCCGTGCCACGGGTGCATGATATCGCTATTAATTTGCCGTTCAAAGTTTTCAGGTGATCGCCATTGTTCTCCTAAACGACTAGAGCCAAGTTTGGGATCTCTACACCTTGCTAACATCGGATCGCCCAACAGCAGTGTGGATAGCACACTTATTGTCTCTTTAGAACACCTGTAATAAGGCGAAAGAAGTTTGTAAAGAAAAGATTCTTGCCAGATTCTCTTTATCGGCAAGCGCTGATTTGCGTTTTCCGGATGTCGCGTGGTATTGGTACGACTGACACGTAGATATATCCCATCCGAAATACGTGCAGACAATGCTTCATGCGCGTTTAATAGCATTTAGACAAGAGAAAAATCGACGTAGCTGTAAATATTATTGTGTTTGTCAATCGAGATGACGACCCATCGGGCATTTTGACTTGTTTTCACGACGAACTTTTATAGGAAAGATCGCATTGTGTCATTGTTCTTCGGTTTTTTTTCGTAGCATCCTTGGGTTAGTTCTCATTTTTGAATACCGCACGTTGATGACAATATCAAACAGTTTCATGGCGGTGTAAATCATCGATCCTCAGCTTTTTCAGTAAGGGTGTTAGAAAAATTCTTCGACCGCAAGTTTACATTTCAAGTTGAAATTCTTTTTTTGTGGTTTCATTCCCGCAAGCCCACGAATTGTTTAATTTGTTTGACTGAACGTTCTGTCTGCAGCTGTGGATATAGCGGCTGTTGTCGCGGTTTTGAATCGTTCTTCAGCTTGCTCTGTTTTCTGTAAAATGTTCAGTGTCTCCTCCAACGCACATTCTTGACAATTACTTATCTTTCTCTGTACCAGCAATTTGCTGCTCTATGCTGCGATATGCCATTGTATTTTCAGCAGTAATATAATATGTCTGACTCGGAAAGGAGATGTACTTCCTAACATTGCACCTACTTCAATATTGTGTGTTAGCAATTAGTTGGAATTCATGGAATTGCTTCTGTTTCAGCTCATTTCGAAACAGAATATATGATAATGGGGAACCCAATTTTCTATACTATTTCATTTTAATGATAATTTAATAATAATGGCTTGGGAGGCAATAGAACTGAATTACCAACGGAATCCCACATAACACCACTTGGACTCGTATATACATACATTTACTATGTATATAAATTGCCAACTTTACATCTGCACATTTCAGTTAATTTAGCACATGTTGGTTAGTGGTCTACGGGATGTAATTAGTGTTTAATCCTCAAGTAAACACACTAACGAAATATGTCAAAGCAAAGCTGGCAACGGCTTGCCCCTAAAACTCGGCACCTCCATTTCGCATAGCTGTTGCTAATATTTCAGACGATAATTACAGAACAATTTTCCGCCATTAGCAACGCAAATATGTGCAAAAATATATAGCACTGCTAGGCAAGCAGTTACGAAGCTGCGTATGTCCACGATAAAGTGTGAGTTATGTCCTTTTGGCTTAGTCTCGCGAAATTTTGAACTAAAATCGCGAGTGCCAAGTTTGGTGGTTGTAATGTTTGATTGTCTGTAGCCATTTTGGTTCTTTTGTCTATCCTCTTCACGTATTACACTCTGCAAACACGGGTTGACCCATGTTTTACACGAGCCGACATAAAGAAGTTCGAGTAGGAGGACCTTAGCCGTGGAATAATTTAACACGATAAAGTACAAAAGAAGCTCACTGCAGCTGTAGCTAGAACTGTATGGGAGAGATAGGTCTTGCAGATAAACTAATAACTTATACTGATGTACACTTCGCTCCTACACATTGGCTAGTGGGTGAATTAACCGATTTTGCTTCGCGATAAATAATTTCGTTCTATGTTTCGCTTACGATTTTCTTTCGAAGTCATGTTGTGCACTATTTTATGGTTTGTGATGCCAAAAAGAGTTACCCAAAGTCTGCCATGTGGTTTCTTGTCATTTCCAAATCAAGAAATGACTCCCATTTCATTGGCAAAAATGTTGGGTGCGATCAGGTCCAACTAGTTTCAAACATTTTCATAGTGAAAAAATATCTGAGAAGTTGGAACGATGAGACATTTCTGCGTACAAGCTAAAATAGTTGCGTATCGGTTGTTAACTGTGCTCGGGTCATTACCGAAATGAGTTCGTTCATGTTGATGATGAAGCCCACCGATCTATTTTGAGATTTTTGTGAGAAAAAACAGCACCGTCCCCAGCATAATGTGTCGTGAATCTTCCCACAAGCCGTGCAGGGTAATGAAGATTAATTTTGGCAGTTGTTCGTTAATTTGTTAGATACCTAGAGCTAGAGGACCAGACACTAAATAGACTTTATTTCCATATTTTATTTTCTTACCAACTCTTTTCAACATGTTCCAAAAACTCGAGGCATTCCATCTGGACTTTATCCTGTACGTATCTACAACGGGTGACTTGTTATGAACTATACATTACGACCATCTATAAAGACCGAAATAATTTTTTACACGAAACTGCTGGGCTTGCTAACTTAGTCTCTGCCAGTCGAGACGAGCAGCCCTGTGGTCTAATTAGGTTTAAGTAAACACACCCCATGTTCTGCTTTCCAATACCATCTTAAGACTGTGGAAAAATTGATCGTCTCGCACCGACAATTCCAAAGTAAACCCAACTAACAAACCAATTAAAAACGTTCTTAAACCGACAAAAAAACCAAAGCAGTACATCTTTCTGACACTCACAAAAAGAGTGCTTTGTATTATTTAGACATTTTGAGAAAACAAGCGAGGAAAAAAGCGTGGATATGTGTTGCAGCTATAGCACCGATTAGTTGGCCCCTCGAATTGCGGATTCAGCGTGGATTCAGAGTGGATTCCGATGGATCCCTATGGTTTCAAAAGTCAGCTAGCGAGTCTTGAATTGACATCTAATTAATTGCGTTCATTTCACGGAAGAGCAGAGATCGGTTTAGATTACATTTTGGTCTACCGAACAAAATAAAATCCTCCTACATACGACGAATAGACAACGCCAACCACAAAAAAAGTCCGATTTTTTGCTAAAAATTTGTCGGCAGTCTTCTCAATGCATTTGCATTTGCATAAAAATAAAAATAAACCTTACAGCCGCAAATGAAAAGAAGTCTGGTATGAATGGAGAATGAGCAAACGGAAATACCTCCATATAGTTATTATCGACAAGTCTATAATATAATTATCACATGAGGAGACAACGAAATTGTACGTGAATTACAATAATTATGATCTGCACATCGCGACATCTTCACGGTCGGTGTTCGCATTATGTCACCAGTCGGTATTTCAAGCGTACATTTGCGAGTACTGGATTGCGTCATGCGTTTGCGCCTTGCGTTGCGGTGAACGGCGTTGCGCTGGGTTCGATTATTTCTGCTCCGGCGATCACTGTGGCAGATCGACTAGCCTGGCCTGTCAATGCCAGGTGACACTACCTCCAGGCTACGGCACACTACACGCCACTCTGCCGCCAAGCGATTTCAACTGGAAAATAGAAAATGAGAAGAGAGGGCATGGACATTACAAAGAAGGAAACGCAGCGTTTTCCTTGGCTTTTTTTTTCGGGAGGGAATCTATTTCATTTCAACTTTTCTTTGTTGATGTCGGACAAGATGTTTACAAATGATTAGTTCATGGAATTAAATGGCTGTCAATAAGGCTTCAGCAAAAAAAGAGGATAAAGAAGAGTGCTTTCATGTTATTGGCATAATTTTAATCGTTCGCTTTTAAACTAATCAATAATCCGAAAAACACGATCTTGAAAGGTATCGACGAGCACAGATCTCTTGTGTAAAACATGGTGTGCTTGTCGCCGACAAAGTCGATTGCGGCTTGAAGCATTTTGATACCTATATCTTGTTGGTTTTGAATCATTTTAAAGTGGCTGGCTTATCAACGAAATCACTCAGCTTGGCAAACATAAGAAGATATTGATAAAAACATAAAGATTTCCGCCTATTGTCAAAGTGCATGTTATCGCAAGAAAGAACAACATCTTCTGCAAGTCGCGACGCCAGACGAATAATAAAAGTGACTCAAGAATAATGAGTTGTCTGAAAAAATATTGGGATCGGTCGAATCAACGACCAAACCTAAATCTTGCACCGCAACCGCGGCCTTGTACCTACATAGAAGCGAACTAAGAAGAATATGAAATCGAAAGTACTGTTGTAAGCTTGCGTGAGCGATTTTGGCTGAGTCTGGGCATGGAGAGACCCCATGGACTGAACTCCACCGGGTGTAATATAACCTGGTAAAATATAGCCTTACATCATCGTCGGGATAGGCCAGTCACCAGGAAATAGTGGGCGTGCCGAACGAGGAGACCTCTTCTTTTCATTATCTTCTTTTGATAGCATGGTCAGGTCATGTAGCCTTTGTTACACTTCCTTGCCGCGATCTTTTCACAAGCAAGAAAACCGTTTCATTTTCTCCAACTCCTTTTGGCAGCGATCTTCAAAGACAATGTTGTTTGCGATGGGCGAATAAAGCGATGCAGGATACATTTTGATAAGATTTCGCCGAGTGACCAGAGGCTATTTGGAGGGTTGGCAACTTTTTATAAGATGCAAATACGCTCGCTGCATATAGTGTTTTAGAAAAGCCGGCAAAATGTTTACTCCCCCCAATCTTTGTTCATGGTTTTCCTGAATGCGTTCTGAATATTGTCTTGCCAGTTTACATGGTATTCATGCAATCGGGGATGCATAACTGAATGAGGACATGGGAAAGAAACTCGGAAGGGCCAATTATGCCATAAACTTCTAGACTGCGTTTATAACATGGCCCATATTGGCCATCTTAAAATAATGCTTGATATTGCTTTCAACAAATCCCTAAGAATCTTGGGAGAAAATGACTTGGGACCAATAAAACTGTCCTCGTTCGGTTGAAATTTTCCGATTTCTAAAGGAAAGGTCTCAATACTCAAAGCTTGAATGGTTTTTGTTTGGGTACATGCCCATTGTCAAATGAGTGTAAATCTAAGCAATTGTTGCAAAACAGTGCACACGCAACAATAGGCGTCAAAAACAACCCCACTGCGAAGCGAATTTGTAGGAACCCAGTAAACCTCCAAACATGAAACAGGATTTCTTTTATTCTGACCATCCTCCATTTATTATTGATAGCTTTCACAAGAACATTTCTTCTGACACTTTCGATCTTCGCTGATATTACCCCATTTACTTTTATTCACACAATATAGAAACATATTGCAGCAGCCATTTCTTCGAGCTTGTATGAATGAGTGTTAACATCTTTTTAGATTGAATTTGGTAGGAAATCTGCTCTCATTTTGCACGGCACCAGATCCTTCAATACTCGTAGAAAATATGTCGGCAGAATCTATTTGGGTGATAGGAGCCAATATGGGATGCCATGGAGTATGGACTCCATAAAAATACATGATGCCTGGGTGCTTTGGCGTGATGGCTGATAGCAAATGTTTGGATAATGTGCCAGGGCAGTAAAACCTCAAGTAGGACGAGCATGAGGAAGGAAGATCAAAATGCTATCGCTAAAGTGCATGAATTCACAATCAATAACGTATGACACATTAGATTACACAAAGAATGGACATAGGCCAGCTTATAGCACATGAGAATATCAAATTTAGTTGAAAACGAGCTTCAATTTGCTTTTCAATTCTCTTTATCATTTCAATTAAGCGAAAATTGAACTGGACATTGGTTGAATAGGTTTATACAGATATTCCATCCCGCCACAATGTTTATGAATGTAAATTAATTCCGCTGGTTTCAATAACAGCGTTGAATAATGAACACCTTGCAGAGGCTGGAGCTTATGGACATGATAACTAATCAATTAGTTAGTCCCCAATGTAACATGAGACGAGACCACTGAGACACAAGGAGCAAGAGAGTGCTGGAAATATGAATAACAAGGATCTATCAATGAGCATGAATCTCCAGTTCCACAGACCTCCAAGTTATCATCATCCCCTATAGAAATCAATTATTCCTCTCAATCCATATCACTCGTTCTTGTATTCACCCTATAAATATCATAACGGCGTTGCGGCCTTCGAAGTTAAACATCTGTTTGTTGTCTATCTTTGGTCTTCCCCAAAAATGTGTTAGGCTTTAGCTACGGCGTTCTTACAGAATAGATTCTAGGATACACCATAAATAAATCCCTTTCCACGCTAGAACCCACATTAAACCATAGCATTCGTTTGGTTAGAAGGCTGTAAAAAGTTTACCTCGAATTCTACCCCGTGTTTTTGCCCTGCCTATAGTGTGCTCTCCTATTTTACACTCTTAGTACCTACCATGGTAATAAACGGCGATCCCCTCGTCATTTGTTTGATCAATAAATGTACAAGGGCAGAGAAAATGTACCCTTGGTTTACATTTCGCTGCCTTTTCTGGAGCCCGAAATGAATCCTAGTGAAACTGAAGATAGAACATGATACCAAATTCTGTCGCCATTTCAACAATCCTGTATTTTGTATGATAAAAACTAAAGCTTATACACATTTCCTTTTTTTGCAAACACTTTGAGGAAAACTTTTCGCGTTTTTTTGCCTATACGCTTTCTTGTATAGTACAAATAAGTGTGAGCCCAGTTTCGTGCCATTCACATATTGGTTTTCACTTTCCATTGGTTTCAAAGTCTTTGTGCCGCTTACTGCTCCGTTCACGGACAGCCTTTCCGGTTTCCGGTCAGATCATCTCAGCTGTTTGGCACAGTCGGACTGATTGAGAACAAACAAGGGAGAAGATGTCCCTGCTGCTACCATCTTATAAGCAAATAAAACAAAAATAGAACGTCCATCACTATACGACTTTGTCACATTTTACGAAGGGAATCCACTGGTGATACGAAATTGACCGCCACTTATTTTCTTGTGTCTATGCACTTTTACTATTACTTTATCTCTGCATTGTCTGCTTTATTGTCAAATTCATTGGGACATTTTTTATTAAATATGACCTACTAGATCTTGAGCGAGGGAAATACCTACCGCCTATTAGTTGCAAGTTTGTCATAGATTAGCCAAATAGTTACAAACAATGAAATTACGCGTTATCTTAGTATTTACTATATATATAGAGGTATACTTTCAAACTCTGCATTATTCTGAACTGTTATTTTAAAGTTGTAACGCTTGTCTGGGCTGAGTGTTGTGCTGAAACTGTTGCCGGGTGTCGCCGATTGCTTCAAGTTCCGAACTGGGTGTCGTTGAAAGTTTTACAACCACTTCCTCGCCAGTAAGAACAGTTTAATCCATCGTACAACACAATAGTGACACTCTAGTAAGCCCACGGTACATACACTTTGACACACCCTACCCTTCATAATAATATATCTTCAGCCGGTGTGCATTTGGGAGTGGGGCGAAGCCCACGTCAAGATTTAAACTTCTTATAAGTTACCAGTTGACTGAATTTTACTGCTTTTGAGTTGGTGTATAGCGGCAAACGAGTATATTTACATAACAGTCATACGGGCTAATGTAATTTGCAAAATATTTCCCAAGTAATTTTGTCAAGAAGCGTTATTCGCAAAGGTAATTTTCTTTTCGATGCTGATAAGTTGAGACTTAAGCACGATATACGTAATCAGATTCTCAGCAGCAGAAGTTTCATTCGAATTAATACTTTTCGATATGCTTATGGATCTCAATCTCGTTGATTATCGCCGATGGAGTTCGCCTTCTCATTAGAGAGCACTATGCAACTCTGATTGGCTCAAACGTGAAACTTTTGACTTGTAACTTGAACTAGAAGCATACAGATCGACGAGCCAGAGCTGCCTAGTGCCTATCGTCGTTAGTTTGTTCTCGAAAACTTTGTCTCCGCGCTTTTTACTAATTCCACCTCCTCATCTGCAGCCTCCGCGTCCCGCCGCGATGACGGGATTTTGCATCACTTTCAACTTGGCAAATAAATTTTCGCTAGCTGTCGGCCAACTTTGCATCATTTCCAGCGACGACGCTCGCACTTTTAGTCGCGTCAGCCTTTTATTAATTATTTTTCAATCCCCTTTCAGCACACTTTACCATTCGAGCCACCCCCCCAAGATCTAAACCGCCCCAAACCCCCAAAAACCCCCGCCAGCGAATCTGACTATTCAAGATCCGATTATCATACAATTCAATTTCACTTATTATTAAATCAATCCAGCCAAGTGAACCGACAAGAATCAATTCTAAGCAGAAATATTTTGCAGGCAAGCAATGCTTTGGAGCGTATAGCCTCGGGACAACAGAAAATTCTGTGGGCTTAGGGTTTCAATTTGCGTTCATTTCGTTAGGGTCCCCAATTTATCCTCTGAAAAGGGCCAAGCTGCTTGTATTTGAATGGTGTATCGAGCTGGCATTTGCACATCTCATATCTCTCTTACCAGCATGGAATGTTGATTTCCAGACATTCTTTTTATCTGATCCCAACTGTTAATTATTTGTTTATCAACGTATGAGCGTAGGTATTTAATTTCAGGATATTCAAAATGAACTCACGTTATTTGCAGCCAGTCAACAAGGATTTTACAGACCTATTATAAAATCATTGAATACAAACGAGCATTCCTTGCTAAGGATCACGCATGTTATTAATCCTGGTAGTAGAACGCCGGCAGGTCCTCACAATCGTCTTTGCTCGTGTCGGCACCGGGTGTAGCCGAAGTGTGGAACGAACCCTCGCGTGCCGTGAAACGCAGCCGACCGCCAGTCAAACGCCGGCAGCTCCAGCGGTGAAGCTGTGATCGGCTTCACTACCAAACACACGGAATACACACGTAAAAGTTGACGCGCGTGAAACGCACAGGGAAAACAATTATGTGAAAATATTTAATTCATATTGACGTGACGTGAGTGTGGTGTACTAGTGCTGCTTTCGATATGTGTCGGCGGTTTTGGCAGTGTGACCGTTAAATTTAAAAGTGTGGAGTGTGTTTTTTACATATTTTTTTATTTTGGCAGTGTTGTGACAACAAACATGTCCCGGAATACCGTGCGGACGGTTTTATTAGGCTTTTATAGGCATACCGGCTGAGGAATATGGATGTTAATTGACGTATTTTTCTTTCTGTTTTTTATTTATTTTGTGATATTATGTGAGTTTGTGCAAGTATGCTAGTGTGATACTCGTCGATTGAAATACAGCGTCGGTCGGCAACGCGTTGTCCGTGGCACAACATGACAATGGATTATTACAGATCGCCGCTCGCCAAGCCTATGGGATTACTTTTGCTCGCTGTCATATTAATTCAGTTGACAACACCTGGACACTGTGAGTACAATTAATTTAAAAAAGTGCATATTCATGTCATGCTTCGACTCCAGGGAAAATTCAAAGCAGAAACTGTTCGCTCTGTTATGATGATTACTATATATTATGAGGGTTAAGTATGCGTCATATGATAGTTGAAATACAGGCCGACATATATTTAGGTTCATGATGGTTCATTTATTTAGTCCAATCCGGCACCTATTCGTTTCTAGAACTTTTCGCGAACAGCAGATCAAGATGAAATTATTTGTGTACAGCCGTTAAGGATAATTTTCTTTTATCCAAAAATGTTTTGTATGCCATATGATAACAGTAAAAGTAAACATCAGCTTATCAGGTATCAGGTATCAGCTTATCAGGTAATACGCTAGAATAAGTTTCATTTATTTTCATTTATTTTTATTTATTAGTTTTAGTTTTGCATCTCAGAAAATAATTTAGTAGGGCATTGAATTTCGTCAACAGCAGCTTATCAGAGCTTATCAAATGACAAAATCCAATCTGTAGCTTACGAAATATGATCTTTAGTTAAGCAGCTTAACTCAACGAATCATTTAATTTGGTTCAATTGAAAGTATGATTTCCTATGGCGCCTGAAACCTAGACGGAAGATTTTGAAAAAATAACATCATGAAGTTGCATTTAATAACAACTTATGATAGGTCAAGCGTTTGATTTATTGCCTGATCTTACTGAATGGTTAGTATCTTCACCTGTCCATCGTTAACAATAGCACTGGTATACAATGGATGGTTGTCTGCCATCGGGAGATCGTAAAGGCATCAGACTTTTCGGTCCATTATACTCTTTGATGTAAAACGTCACGTGTCGATTACGAATTCTTATTGCTTGCTGGTATGACCGTTACCAGAGGCTGCGATAGCTTCGAAAGAATCTTGTGGCTTTTAGCAATATTAGCTCAGTAGTGACGACCATGGTAACAGACTAAAAAAAAGCACTTAGCAACAAAATTTTAGCTGGTGACATTGTAGTTTTAGGCCGTAATATATGACTGAAATTTTCTAGAGTCGATTTTAGAAAATATGAAGAAATTCTGTAATATCAATAAGTTATTCACAGAAATAGAAATGAATCACGACTCAGCACGTACTTTTTCAGTGTAATTATTAACATTTGGCAGCAGAGCATAAACATCCGCAGAAGCAGGATTACACTGGTAGCGACATTACTCACGAATGCACATGCACTTGCACTTTGCAGAGTGCATACTTTCACACGTGTTTGTAGTTGTGTCCGCCGACTCCGATAGGACGAAGTAGTAAACAGAAACACATGGGCTGTGAATGAATGGGATTGTCAGCGGTTGATAACTCATTTAATGACTTCGTCATTGACTAGTAGAATGACTCATAACAACGAACCAATCGAATTTGGATGGCACCCCGATTTAGTAGCAGTCGTCTTCATCCTCTAGCTCCGATAAGAGGTTTTCTTCGGGTTCGATCCTCATTCTTATGTAGGTGGCGTAAAAGGCCATTACTGTGAGCGCAAAGTCGATCGCAAAAAGCGCGAGTACTTCTATTTCCAAATCCAGAGCGACCATCTTTGTTTGATATTCCAAATCCAGAGCGAAGTACACAGCACGATCTTTCCACGGGGATGTATATTTCTATTCGTTCGCAATTTGGTTTCCAAAGAAATATCGACGAATATTTGATAACAATTGTGTTGAAGATCACATTATATAAAAAAGGCATTAACAGTTAGGCTACCTACGTTCCTAATCGATTTTGTCCTTATTTGTAAAGTGAAATTTCGAAGCGCGATGATTCGAAACCGATCCTACAATTGTTTTCATCTAATTTGAGAAGCAACCTTTCATGGCTTCCCGCGTGTGCAATTTTGCCCAATTGCGGTCGTGATTGCTGCGTGAATGACCCCGCGATTCAGAAACAAAATTAATATTTCCGGTCACCGTTCACACTTTTTCGTTAACGTGTCAGAAATTTGGTGAAAATACAACCAAAACAGCAGAAAAGTACAATCGTCAACGACACATCCGCACGAAAATGAAATTCAGTAACCCGTTTCATGCTTAGATTACACGAGAGTTTAGAAGCATTTCACGAATGGACGCACTAAATTATGAAATCCATGTTTCTCATCTAGCAATAGTTTAGTAGCGGCGTCTATATTATGGTAATGCCGGCAATCTAGTGGCAGTCAGGTAGAGAAGAAGCATGCATGCTTGATTCATCTTATGATCTTACCACATCTTACCTTATAAAGTACGTGTTTCCTCGACTGGCCACAACTAACGCAAGCTAAGGGTCAGTGAACAAACTGTCTGAAGATGCGGTAGCAAGCGATATCGTCTAGACTACACTAGTCAAGCAACCTCAACCGAAATATTGAGGAAAATATCAAAGCAAACAGTTTTTTTTCTTATTCATGTATTTTTCTAAGGATTGGTTTTCAAAAAGAGAAAAACTATTTTAAAAATGGGTATGTTGAATTTTAATTTAATTCGCTACTGATCCATATCTCTGCAGTGAACAGCTAACGGCAAATGAACGCACGTTTGTAAATACTGTGCTAATTTGGTGCACTTGCAGTCAGCCTAATTAGTAATCAGATCACAAACTTTCTGCATATTCATTTGCGACTTCATTCTGAATAAAGAAAGAAAAAAAATCCTGTTGATTTTGCGCTGTCATGTCTGCTAGGTGCTCAGCCTCAGAGATTCCCATCTCATTCTCATCATGGCTCTTATTAAATGGGCGGTACTAAAAGCAGTAGCTATTTGAGACTCAGCAGAGACCGCAAGGAATCCCACCTTACAACCATTATTAATAATTACACTAAAAATGATTAGAATGCTTGCTTGCTGGCTGCCAGTGGTGTGCTATACACACCCCGTTCAGCGACGACTAACACTTATTTGACAGTGAGAGGTCTGCATTATGATTAGAGTGAATAGAGTGCAGCGCGGTGGACGTCCTAATGATCGTGTTGCTTAGATACGTTTCCCTCAATTATACGGCTGATATTAAAAAGAATGAAATGAAATATCGATATCCGATATAGCAATAAGATAAATGCCAGAGATTGCAATGGATTTGGCGCCATATTTGGCACCCTAGCTTCACTCTTGTTGAACCTCGTGTTTAGACTTGACTCAACTATAGTTCTTTCTTGTTGGGTCTTTTTAAATTCCTTTCTTATTTCATTCACATTGTGTTATTTACATAATTTTCTCCTAAAGATAGGTGTATTCTATTTTTTTTCTTCAAATCTAAATCTTTAACGGGCCTCTCCATGGTTTTTAGCACAGTAAAGGTCAGGCAAGGCGTTGAATCTTAAAGATGACTTGCTGTGGATGGGTCAAATGTTAATGCACGAAAGATGTCCCCTATGATAGCACCTTAAAATATCATGCGACTTTGTGAAAAGAACCAAGCGAAGCGATGTGACACAATATGAGTGTGCAATCGCTAACATGTATCTTGTCTTGTCTTCAAATCGCTACCTTTGGACGGAGTGGAAATTCAACTAAACATTGTCCTACATCGAAGAGGTCCACCTGTAACAGATGTTCGAGTTGATAGTATCGATATTAAATCAATTTGGCGCTAGATCGTGCAAAAAGCATTTTGATTACACGGTCTTAGTGCCCACGTGTACGGGCATGGGCAAACATGGACCGAAAGATTCATATCAATTACTTATCCCTGTGCTTCAAAGTTGGCGAGTCATCATAATTATTTTAACAGTAGTATGCTTCTCTTGGCTTCTAATCACATATTTGGGAGTAGTCTACATTCCTGCTACCTAACCTGGTAGCTAACGCTTTGTTATTTCTGCAGCTTTATCTGGTGTGGCATTACAGAAAATAAGAACAGTTTACAAAATTACACGTTGACTGGTTTAATGCTATAGTTGTACCTAAGCTTTGGAAGTCTAGGTTAGTATCTATAGTCTAAGGTTGTACCAAACTGTGGTCGTATCCTTCGCTGAACCATTCTGCCTTCAGATATTAATTGGAATAATTTTGTGTATGGGAGGGCTATGTTATAGAAAAGGTGGTTAGATAGATGGTATCAGAATTATTAATACTTGGCACAAATATAATTGACAATGACAAACCATTCTTGTGCTTGGAGAAGATAGCCAAATGGGATGCCTTGTGATATATTCAGTTACAATTTACAACGCTCAAACTTGAATGACATTGAAGATTTATTTTAGAAACTATATTTATGTTCATATCCACTCAATTCCAACGTTATTTTAATTTATACTTTTGTAAATGGAGAAGTTGTGTTCAAAATCAATTACACTTTCAACGAGGTATCAAAAATGAAATACATCACCAGTCAACCGCTTCGAATGTCGCGAGTGACAAATCCTAACGCATTTGGGAACCGCGGAAAGAAATCTCACCCCACAGCGTAGCACTTGCTATTGAGAAGGGGGTCCCGATTCTAAATTATTACCAGTCAGGAAAAGCTTTCAAAAACTGCGACCGAAGTATAGGCGTAATCACCACAACTCTGAATTGAAAGTATCAAACACACCCAAACATGAATTAAGAGTCAACAGACGTGCCTTTCCTCGCGTGATCATGGGTTTCAAAGAGTGCGAAACACCTACTTCATTTCCGAATACATTTATAGCAGTGCATCTTGGCATTTTCTTCGAGTGTCTCAATGCAGACGATTGGGCGGAAAAGCTGAAGACACTTGTAAGAAAATAGTCGCATACGAATAATTTTCATGACGTTTTAACAACATTCTTCGTGTCGCAGAAGCCTAGCACGAAATCTGAACACTATTTGAATCTAATTATAATAACATTACCATTTGAATTTCTTTCAAATGACATTATTCCCAATCGTAATTTCAACACGTAGGTTTCAACATGTGGGCATTTTTATGTTGTCTAGTGTCTTGTCGATGAATGTTTTCTAGATAAGTGTGGGTCAGCCATGGTATCCAGCCCTAGCACTAGCCATGCTGTTTTAACTTCGGCACAGGGCGTAGCTTGCTGCCTGTCAGATTGTCTAGTCTAGCTATTCGGAGAGCCAGCCGAGAAGTGCATGTCCTCCTACACTAACGTCATCCATGTCTCATCTTCGACGAGCACCGTTTCTCGCCGGCATCAAACTCCTTATCAATTGACCTGCTAGCACCAAGAACACGACCTCACCTGTTGACGGCTTGGCAGATCAGCAAGCACATTGAATAACTAACGAGCCATCTCAAAGGTCGATTCCTCCTCACCTTTGCCAGAAGATATGAACTTAGGGATTGAGCATAGTGAATCTTTGACCCAATGAATACGTTCACAAATTTAATAGCAACGTTTTAGTGAAATTTACTACGCTAGGTCGTATTTACAAATGTAATTTATCACAGGTCTTGCTTGCATAGTACTGCAATGAATGTCAAGAACAATTTAAGAAGCAGCGATTAATTTTACAGGACATACCGATTTGTATCTTAGTAGAGATAAGTATGACATTATGCTAACTGGCGTAAATTATCAAGCAACAAAGTATAATGATATTAATTTCGTATTTTAGAGTTTTAGTGGTCCGGTCACTTCAACATTTATAGGGCGATCACGAGCTTGGCTATAAAACCAGTGTCCGGTGCTAATCTCTAATAGCACCTGAGTGGGTCGGGTCGAGTCTATGTGTGTTGGTTGGACTTGCTATGTGCCATCGGTAAGCTATTCAACCGTACGGACAAGTAGTTCATAATACAATATCATACTTTATTAAGAATAACACTTCAAGTCATGGTACTGCCGGGCAATCTCGCCTCACCTTTTTTTGTCTGGCCCATCATAAAATGTGTTATAGTAAAATATGTGATTGTTTATAGTGCTACACTGAGGGCCCATTAGCATACAGTAGGAGTCGCCTTGTGGTGGGTGGGCATGGATTCGCTATGGAAAGCAACGGGCGCGAGCGACGCGGCTGTGAGATGAATAATTAATAGTACCGAGTCTAATAAGCTAAGATGACACTCACAGATAAATCCAGCAGCAGCATTTGCAGAAGGCTGAAGGATCCCATGGCTATTCATGAAAATGTTCGCGTGTTTGGTTGGCTAGTTCTGTATATACCAGGTCTATACATCTCGTCGTGCATTTCTGATATTATATAGAAAGGAAATTTGGGTCGCTTTGCTTTGTTCGCGCTGTTACAATGTGTGAGGTATCGCTTCTTTGAATTCGGGAACAGCATATAATTTTCACACAGGTATAACGATCATAGGGAAATAGGTACCTATACTGGAGTATCAGAGGGTTTTATGCTCTAAAAAATAAGTAAAAAGATGGCATTTTATTTGACGGGTAATCTATCGTGACTGGAAGATAGTCTGCGATTGGATAAAGTGGAGATCAAGATCTTATCGGTATCAGCAATCGAGAGAGTCTAGGACCCGGCGCCTCCACCAAGGCGCATTTACACCTCCGCCTTCTACCGTTGCATTCTTTATCGAAATCAAACATTCCAAAGCAAATTATGATTGAGTCCCCACTTACTGGCCAGACAGCCTTATGATTATAGTCACGGATAAAAAAATCAGATTAAACTTTGTCCATCGTAGATTGAAGTAGATCGAAGCTTGAATTAAATTACACTTAATCGACAAATAAATTAATTCGGCAGATGTGTTTTTTGTGGTAATTACTGCATAGGTGGACAAATTGCAAGTGGGGCTATAGATCAGTTTGGTGGGCGGTGCGGAGTAAGTGCTCCGACGGTGTAAAATAATAGCCAGAAGAGATAATAGTTTCCAGTTGTATAACTCTTTCTTTTTTGTGTGTGTGTGTCTATGTGTGTGTCTTGAGAGAGTCGGGGAAGATCCCCTTCGGTCGATTGTATAATGTCTTCTTAAATTAGTAGCTCTATCCTTTTGTTAAAAATGGGCGATCTTGCAGCCGCACTGGCCGACACCGCATGCTCACACATTCGACCAAAATTATCTACCAAACACATAAATTATACTTTTTCTCTTATTATGTTTAACGAAGTCTCTAATCATAAAAATAATATCCTAGCATTAAGTTTATTAAAGGCCTTTCAACCTTTAACCCCTTTTCCCTTTGGCCCCTTCACTTATTTTTCGGGTATAATGGTGGATCTTTTTTTTCCGACTTGGTTCTCTTTAAATGTCTGTAAATAATTGTAGTTGAAGGCATAATCATAGAGAGATGGCGGTACTTCTATGGCGCTAGATGCCCAATCTGATGACTCGCACTATTTCCGCAGGATCTTTTTGCAGGATCTTTTTGTGGCATGCGAATCGTCTAGGGGAACGCTGAAAGCAGCGGCATGGCTTAATCACTCAGTGAAAACTTTGATTAGCTTTACATTCGAGAGCTATAAATTACACTGATTACTTCGCGAAAATTGCAAGAATTTTCTTACTCCATCAGAAAATTAGAAATATTCTCGTTTAAAACCTGTATACTTTAGCATCTGAATATGCAAAGTGCAGGTTGAAAATCCAAACGCGTTTTTAATTATAACTTAACTTTACAGTTTAATCGGGCACTCGTAATTAATAGACTAAAATTGTTTTGCAGAGTTGCATATTAAAGGTGTTAAGAAGGTTAAGAAACACGTTTCGGCATTATTAATAATATTAAAATCCTCATATATACACGCGAGCAAAATTGGGTTCATTGAAAGTTGCAATCTTCACCGCTTTTGTAGATTGGCAATATACGAAGTAGGTCCAAAACTCGATGTCAAACTCAAAAGACGTTGAAGAGCGAACAATCTTCTTTGTGTCTTTGAGTCTTTGTGTCGCAATGGCCGGACGCTCGCATAAATACACCGAAATGCACGATTACGACGCGACCGGACTAAAAAACACCGAGCGATTGTCGCTGATAAGAGACATGCCCAATGGCCATGGCGCTCGAAGGAAAGCGGGCGCAGGCCGATCGCAAAAATAACCAATTCTATCTGAAAGTGAATTAATCTGAATAATTCATGTCACATACTCGTACGCGGTGCCGCGGTTGCGCTCTTTGTGTACCGACGTCACAAAAAATATATATGCTATACTTGGCAAGACAAATTCGACTTTAGTTTTAATGACGGTGACATAGAAATTCTGGGCCCTTTCGCAATGTAACGTTGTTAATTTTTTATCTACCCCTTCTGCACACTGATAAGAATCCAAATATATACGTGGAAGATTTTTCAATGGTCTCCATGTTTTGCTTTTTATAGCTTATAAGCTAAGATTGGCCATCGCACATGTATAAATTGTCGCATATGCCAGGGTTGTAAAAAGGGAGTTATGTAGGAAGTTATGTGGCAGCAGTTCAGCCAGCAGTCTTCACGATAATTAAACCCAATCAACTCTACCAACTCAACTCGCTTTTAATAAACACATTATCATCATCCAACTGATTGTGATCAAATTTTATTGCCATTAAACTCCCAATATTAATTAATACACATTCCTATTAAGTTGCTATGGTGTTCTTTTTCCCCCATGTTACCAATTTACAGTAAATATAATTACTCCTTGCCAAAAAGAGAGTGCCGCTCTATGACATCCAGATGGCAACGATCTCTTTATATTTTTATTACAATTATACTTGAGTGAGCGCTGGATCGACCATCTGCGAATTGTCAAATTATTATTTTTCTACTAAAAATTTGGCATCGCACTTTTGTGAGCGGCTGGTTTTGCTCATCTCATGGGTGACACCTTTGAGGAGCAACGAATGCCGCCATTCTGTGGCGATAACTTACTCTGTGATTGGGTCAAACTGTCTTCCCATGTAACAAGTCTTTTGTAAAGGACAAGAACATGGTAGAGTGACGGTCGTACCTTGCGACTAAGAAACTATCCCCAGACCAGCAAACGCCTTCCAATAGAACGATACTTTCAACTTTTCACCGACCAAACAATTTCTTTATGTGTTTAAACAAGAGAGCAGATTATATACACAGACCAGCCGCGCTATTGGCGGCATCCGACGGTTTTAGGCAAATTTCCAAATTACTTTGAATCGAGATCTAAAAATGGATCCTACCAAAGCCGGTCGGACATATTTAATACCGTTTAATTCAACCTAAACTGTTATCAAGAGCGCTATACGCGCTGGCTGGCCGCGCACGGCACCGCCTTGTAAAGTAAGGAACTATGCTGCTTTCGAATTACGAGCCAACATGTTATCCCTTATTAAAACCAGCGCCTTCCTCTAAGGTTCTCTGTGCCGTTACCGCGGGGTAGAACCGTGAGCAGCTTAGCTGTTATGCAAATATGTGATAGCTATTAAGGCCATGATTAACGCGCATTGCTTAAGATAATAACGTCGGAAATGCCATTACATTCTCTCTGTACCAGCTCTTTAGTCATATAGCGCGTGTACCGCCAGCCATTGTTTACTTGAACTTAACAAAAAAAAAATCAGGGAGGTGTAACTCATATTTTTCACTAAATTATGCACAGGCTGAACCTAACGACTCAACTCAGCATGGTAATCAGCGGCGTTCTCTCTTCTCTCTCGTGTTCCGCCAATGCTCATTGCTCTGTATCTCGCTCGAGTCGACGTGATCCTCCCGGCCACCCACCCATGTGGCACCACACTTCCTCCCAGTTAATTTCTCCAAATTGAAATGTGCACAGTCCAAAAAAATAAACTAACCACGTCTAATTTACATTTAAGCATTAAAAATAGTATTTGCTGCCAGAATATTAGCCGGGTGATGTGAGCTTGCGTTTGAAATCCGAATGATGTCGGTGGTGGGGAATTTTCGAAGCTGCTAGCTAGACGACCACCCACAGCGATGATTGCTTGATTAATTGATTGGTTTTATACTCTTGAGGTGTGTGCTATTAATTAAATATTTCATTCGACTTGCGGCTACGACTCTTTTACCCTGTCCTCCTACGTCTGGCCAACTTAAAAAAATTACAATGCATTTCGTTAATTAATTTATTACTTCTCGTTTATCAATCAAATTGGAGGCTAAATGATTGCATATTGCTCTAAGAACTAGAACCAGTTTACTTTTATAAATAACTATAAAGATTCGATTTGCGCCGTCCACCTCGGAGAGTAGAGACTCTCTGCTCCGAGTCCGACCTATTATTGTCGAGAAATCGCCTGGTCCAATCCACTCCAAACGAATCTTTACTACACGCGTTCCAGTTTCTTCGTTTTCCTTTGCGAACCACTCGACTCTAAACGCACAAATCAAAGACGGCACTCGTCCCGTCCAATTACAATTAAAACTTAAAGCAGGGAGATCCTTCCCATAGGATGCATTTTAAGCGTCGACACGTAAGGCTACACCTGACTCGTCGTAAAGCTCTCTGAGTGACTTTAAGAATGATTGAATTTCGATCTCTCTTTGAGTCTAGCGCCGCGTTCCTCTTGTCTTTTAATGAGACAAAGAAGTTCTGGCTTTGCTCGTCGGTCTACAGATGGATGTTAGCCAGAAATTAACAAGTGCATCGAGCCGATGATAAACTTCGCTGATTAAATCGAAGAGTGTTACTACAAGTTACAAGAGCACAAACACACACACGCATTCACTCTCCACGCCTTGTTTGTATGGACGAGAAGTATGATTAGACAATCCTTATGCCCATGGTTAGACTCCTCCGGTTGATTTCTAAGTGAAATCTCCCCAGATGAGGATAAGGTTCGAGGAGAGCAAGGGGACGGAATTCTCTGCACGGGGTGGGCTTGTTCTTGGTATTTGTTCATTTAGTATGCAGCCACGCCAAGTCGTGTCTGCCTACTGCCTGCTGCCTGCCTGTGATGAGGAGGGGTGGATATTGCTGAGCTGAGCTCGGTCTTGGGAAGGCGACGCTCCAGCTCCACCAAGACGTTCTTTAGCCAAGAAGACTGAGGTGAACGTCTACAGGAGGGGAAAAAAGAAGGGAGACTGATCCTTAGCGAGAAGGGATGAAATTCTACATTAGGTACTCCATCTTGAGAATTGCCTAAATGTTATTTGACGTTGATTAGTTCGTTTTGCACAAACAGTTGTTCTAATTAAATTTACATCTTTTTATGAGGGGTGGTGTGGCGTGAAATTTATGCTGTGTCCAAGAATGGCACGTGTCATATTAGAATTATTGTTGCCATGGTGAGTAGTCTTGTTTTCCACGGATGTTGTGAGTTTGTTCTGAAACAAAACAAAACCACGGGGACGAGCGAAAAGTCGTGACGACGTGCTTATCAAAATTTAATTTGGCATCCTACCCATTCGATTATTCGTTAGGGATGGAAACATGTTACCATGGGACGCTGCCGAAGCCGAGAGGGCAGTTTTACCATGGGACACTGCCGAGATGGCAGTTTTACCATAGTTTGCCGCGGCCGGGCTAAACGAATACGATTACATGGCTGATTGCAAAGTTGACAGGCCTTCGTTGAGGGTTCGGGGTTCGGAGTTCCAAACATCTTGAGCTTGTGCCCTCGAGTCGTATTTTATATGGAGAACGCTGTCGGAATTGATCGGCGCATCGTTTATGCAGTACGAAGTTATGCAGTCACGAGTTGCCTTGCAGGCCCGGCCACCTTCTTCACGGCTGATAAGGAGAAGAAGCCAGACGTGACTTGTTAAAATCATGGACCTCTGCGTCTCAGAAGTATTCCATCTGTAGAGACTCGATACGATCTTGTCTATACTCAATAGAGAACCGAGAACGCTGCCAAGTGTAACTAAACCGAAGACGAGAGTGTCTCGGATAGTTTGTGGACATAATCAGTGATAAGAGAAATGATACAGGCACGATATTGTGAGCCAGGGGTTGTTTGTTGATTGCGAGCGAGTGTAAGGGAGAAGAGGGTAAGAAATAAATGGGAAGAAATTGGATGACTTGGAAGGAAATAAGGGAGTCCAGCGAGCGAGTGGAACAGAATGGTGTGCAGGGAGTGCCAATAAGATTAAGCGAGAGAATGAAAAAAAAGTCGGTGGTCGAAGCGTGGACGGGGACGCCTAATTCCTGAGTCCAATATGCGGTTAGGCGACGGAAGTCTTGGGGACCGGCATCGGGCGGGATGTCTAAGAAAGGGATGCGCGATGAAGAAAGGGCTAACTCGATTGTGGCTAGACTCGCTTATCAGGCTAAATTATTATTGGACTCGTTCGAGGAGAATGGGACATGCCAAGAGGCGGTCCGATTGGCTGACAAATTTTCTAACGGAATACGCGATGTCGCCGTCCACGGACGGCACTCGACGAAAGATGGCGGGAATTTGTCTGTGTTATCCGAACGACGATCGCTTGGGCAGCGTCGCTGTCGACTTTTACAACAAAGAGTTAGCGATCTTGGTGGTATCCACTAATTTTAGAATTGTTCGAAATAGTTTTGTTCGGTAACATTCCGTTTAGTTTAGTACACTAGAAGACAAAAGACACACGCGAATTCGTGTCTCGGCCGTCTCCGGCGAAACTATGCGAAATCGTCATTCCTCAGCGACCCTGGCTGATCAAAGCCATCAGCACGCACTTTGTCTCTGCGTGGCGATTGCCTGCACGTGGACCTGATATTGACATGCGGCGACGACGTCGGCGACGACGAAACTGAAAGTATTTTCTAACGAAAGCATTGCCAGCGCAGAGCCAACTCTACTATTCCTAGCTGCAGGAATACTTGCAGGCGTACCAATTAGCTATGCAAGAGTCGACGCATGTTTTTTTGTGCGTGTTGTTGTGTTCTTTTGCTGCTTTTGTAAGCTTGCTGAAAAAAAAGAGCAGTCTAATTAAAAACAGAAGCGTTTGTTCCGCAAAATTAGACCCGTATTTAAATTCGTGACCAACATGTTTCCATGTCTCGACTGCAGCCAGACGCACATCGGATTGTAACTGGAGATGAGAGGAATCACAGGCGATGTTTTTCGAGCTGGATTCACGGCGGGTCTGTGTAAATCGGACGGTGTCTATCAACTCCGCAGGGTATCAGAAAAACAAAATATTTTAAGCCAACCTTTTAGAAATCAGTTGGGGTAGGCGCAGTCTTGTGGGGGTGTAAGCCATAGGGGGTTGTTTAGAGGTGATGGAGCCCAGAGGGGGGTAGGGAGGGGGATTGAATAATAACTCTCTATTTAGAAGGGACAAGCCAAAGAAAGCAGGTGTTCAAATTTGAGAAAGAAACCGAATGTTTGGAAATAGGTTTGTGTTGAAGAAATCCATGAATGGATGTGTGAAAAGCTGGAAGCAACATGGATTTACTCT
Source organism: Amphinemura sulcicollis (assembly GCA_001676325.1). Classification (NCBI taxonomy): domain Eukaryota; kingdom Metazoa; phylum Arthropoda; class Insecta; order Plecoptera; family Nemouridae; genus Amphinemura; species Amphinemura sulcicollis. The sequence goes on along the minus strand of LVVV01432475.1, from coordinate 3,294 downwards.
GTGTAAAGCTTGCCTTTGTGTCGCCTTTGCTTAGGAACAGGTCGGATGGCAATGGACCATTGGGCAACTTCACGCGTATGGTTAAAAAAACTGGGGATCCAAAAAGCAATTACATCCAGTTCGATAATTATAAGAATCCTCTGGGCTATAGTCGAGCGAGGAAAAAGATGGTGAGGGAACTGATTACATGTGCCGAGCCATGCCAGCATGACAAGGCATACGATTCGGCATCGGACGGTGCGATTTGAATAATATACCAAGCATGCTCACAGGTACAGCTATGTTAATAACTCAACAGCACATGTGTGAGCTGATGAAATACAATGGTAAGGTTCACGGAGGCCATTGTTTTCGTATGCTTATTATTTTAATCAATTCGATTTGCCAATCTTTAATTAGAAATCGGTGTAACCAATGTTATTATCTCGATTGGTCACACTTTGGTTTCGATTGCCCAATGCTGGGCTGGTGTGAATCATAAACCACACGAAAAATAGCTCAGAGATGTCTCTCGATTTCGGTTTTAGTAAATCATTTTTGCGGTTTTAGAATAACTGGTATTTTTTTTTCGGCTGACCATGTTTAGAGGTGTCTATATCGGACGTGAAGGTGTGAGCAAATTAGATTTTGTTGCAAGTAAACTCACTTCACGTGACCCGAAACTAAATTCGAGTTTTCTTTTCAATTTCCAAAGAAACCGCGAGGTGAATCACCATGACCAAAATCGGGGGTTCATTTCATTAAAGATATCCCATTTCGAATATTGCTTTTTAAAGAGACTCCGCCATTCTCTTTTCAATCAAAATGAAGAAATCAATAGTTAAGTGTCGAAGATCGTTATAAATAACGAATCAAAATTTTACATAAATCACGCTTGCTCATGTCACCCGCGATTTTCTGCAACGAGACACGCAGATTTCAATATTATTCACCTCGCGTTCGCAGTTTATAACAGCTCTCTGATATTTCACGACGCCCGAAGATAATTATAAAATTAATCTCGTCACGTACCGTCGAGCAGGTAATGAGCAAAATTCATCTCGACGCGGCGTAATATATAAAGCGACTCTGAATTGAGAAATTGTCGTTGATTTTCGGCGTAACATGTTTGACGATAAAATGTTGTGTCAATTTCCTTCCGCCGTCCTGGCGTGATTAAAATGGGCTGAAGGAGAGGGATGTATATAGAGTGTACAGCCCAGCTAATCTCTCGAATCATGGGCCCCAGTTCCCGTACCGGCGCTGCTAACGCAAATGATGAGCAACATGGGTGCATCAAGAAGGAGAACCTCACGCTAATGAAGTACATGTCTTGAAACTCGAGACTCCTAATTAGGCCGCTAATAGCCCTAAGGGTTTATTAGGGCAAGAAACTATGCTGCGAGTTGCGACGCATCTAGGAAGTGTTCCAGACTGGCGAAAAGTTACCCCCATCCCACTCTAGCCCATCCATCCCCAGTCTTATCCTTATCTAGTTGGCGCGAGAAACCAAACTTTGCTCCGACTTTGTGAAAAGTCGTGTACAAAAACGCCTCGAGTGGCGTTTGCAAATGATTGCCGTTCGGTATGCGCGGACCGAGGTGCGAGGAGGTGGATCCCCGTTTTACCCCGGCGCGACGGCGACGGGTAATTGCCAGGAGTGCACGAGGGCGCGAAGGAGCGCTTCTAACTGATCCGATGCCATGTCGATCGACAATTATTCTCAGCCGGCTTTCTGAATGCCACTTCACTCGATTGATAGACCGTTTGGTAATGTCTCCATTATGAAATAATCAAACTATCGGGTCGGTGTGCCGGTACCCCGGTACCCCGGTACCCCCGGTATCCCGGTACCCGGTACTGGCAACCCGTTTGTCCCGACTGAAAGGATTATCGGCAATTCGCAGCGTCGGAACGACCCCCTTCGCTCCAATCCTTCAATCCCATTTATCTTTTTTAATAAGACTCTATCGGTTTTACGGCAAAAGGGCGGAATGAAATGAGATCCCTTTATAAAATTCTTTTATTACACCAATCCTGGTTAACATTACGGGCAAATAAACCAATTTCTTTCGAACGTGTAGCCAGCCCATTTTTATTTAAATAGGAAATCATAAAAGAGCAAATTGGCAAGAACCTAATATAGCACCTCTTGTGGGTGGGAGTATGCTGCATGGAGAGTTCATACTTTCTTCGGCATGTGATTTGCATATGCATGAGACTGACACGTCGCATAATTAGCCACCTCTCCCTCGGCAATAAAAGTAACATACGTCTTAAAAGGAGGGCGATAAGGAAGGCGGTGGAGGCGCCAGTCTCTGTGCGCTCTGCGGGTGGCGTTCAGGCGTACACGGGAACACAATGGGGACAAAGTCCTCGATGAAGAGACAAACGACAACGGTAGGAGGAATAATGGAACAGGTGTGCTCATCCAATTAACCCCTAATGGCCATTCCACTGTCATTGATGAAAATAATTGATTCCGAATCCATTAACGATTTCTGTTCCTCTCAAAATAGTGGCAGCGTTTAATTAAGCTTGTCGTTCGGTAAAAAGAGGTCGTGGGGAGAAGATAACACGGCACTTCTATAAGTGGCTCATTATCTTGGTTGAGACTAGCTACCAAGATTGCTACCCTCGCCTTGTGAGCTGCGGCGGAGGCAATAACACGAGGCAGATCGCTCCTTGGTGCCCGTCGTTGTCTTACCCTGGGTCGTACCGACGTCGTCCCCTCCTCCCCCACACCAAACATTACACCTTCCTTGCTACTCATTACGCCAGCAAGCTGCATGTCCGTTGCCATGGAAACATAGCGACGACGTACGCTCGAGTTCTATTCAAACATGGCTTCGCTGCAGCGTAAGTGTTCGTTTTTTAACGGTCGGCCAAGTTGGTAGGTATCAAGTGTTTCGCTCTTGTTTGAACGGGACAAGGGTGAAAGGGTCAGTGACTGTTATGAGTATAGGTTCAGAGGGACGTTTTGTGTTCTTAGTTGCGATGTGCTTGGAAAACATAAGACGCGCGCCGAGGTCATGGACACAGATCAATTATTAATTTCTAATACGGTTGATTGGTTTCGGCGTTCTTGTTTTCATTTAATGGCCGTCTGTACGTAGCGCCATGAAATCTTTGCCGGTCTCGCTCCTAGCGGTTACTTTTCGAATCTTCGATCATATCTCAGAGGCGAACGGCCTGTGTTTTACTGTTTGCTCTTCGCTGCGCTGTGTGTATTTACTGAGACCGCATACTCCGAGTACTTTATCGACCTTGCCATTTCCGCCATCCTTCCCGTTCACGCTTTAATCTTCGTCGCCT
>LVVV01432474.1:0-25554 GCA_001676325.1 Amphinemura sulcicollis | reverse complement strand
TTTTTTTTTTTTTTTTTTGTATGTGCACCGATTTTGACCAAGTTTACAAGACATATTTTTGTGTTCTCAACTTATCTGCCGCGATTTTCAGCAAAATCAATCAAGAAGTTTTGACACTAGTCAAAATTTATGAAAAATTTCAGATTTTGCGTTAACTTTGGCGAGTTGTACCTCCAAAAGTATTTGATATTTTTGCACCAAAAGTTGCAAATATATAAATCACATCAAAATAAAATGGTTTATAAGATTTTTGGAGCCGAAAGTGTTTTTTTTTTCTACTAGGTGAAATTAGTTTAAATTACGGAAGCTCGCAACGGGCAGTAGATTTTATTTTTAAGTATTATTAGTGATTTGGTATCAACCTGTTCAAATATAAGCGTTTGAATTTATTTTGATATTATTATTTATTTTGATTATTATTTTATTTATTTTATTATATTTCAACTGACTTATATCTGAGACTTCATTCTTTTATGCGCTTTGCTACTCTTTTCAGCTTAAATTTATCCATCACAACTATCGCTACGCTCATTAAACAACGCAACTAAAATTGCGTTTGCAAAGTCCTAGTAAGTAGGTAGGTATGTAGGTACAATGTTGTTAACTTGGTAGCTACACAGAATGCACCAAAATTCAAATTTTAAATGGAGCTCTATTTTCTCCCACGGCTCCATTTACTCTGACTTCTTGGTGATAAAATGCTTTTTTATGCTGCATTTTAGCTGAACAGACTGTACCAAAATTCAAATTTTAAATGGAGCTTTTTTCCCCCCAAGGCTCCATGCACTCTGACTTCTTGGTGATAGAATGCTTTTTGGGGTTTAAAGACCCATCACCCTTGTGATAATTTGGTGCCTGTTCTTGTTGTTACATTTTGGGCTTTCATTCCAAGACCTGAACGTTAAAATCGTTAAAATACTCTTGCAAGTGTACTAGGTATATACTGCAGCAAAAATTGTAATTGTCTTGTTTGCTCTCTTATTTTTCTGTATTTATCTGCCATCTGGTAGTGAGTGAATAATGATGGAAAGAAAAGTTCCCATTGTCTTGTATTTCTTACAATGTATAAAAAGTTGTTAATAAATGTTATCAAACCAGTAATTAAAAAAAAAAATTTTTTGCAAGGAAAGTTTTGTTGCATGCTGGGCTTGAAAATAATGTCAAAAAACTGTTTTTTGTGGTCGAACCCTTCCAACTTTTCTGAAGTTATAAAAAGGAATTGCTAGAGTTTTCAGATGATTGGATAAGCGAATGAAGCGAGCAAAATCCCTTCAATTACACTGATCCAGATTCCAGAAAGCTCTTCGTGATTTTTTTTTGTGTGTTTGCGGCTTTTTGTTTGCGGCGTGGTGGCCAAACGAATGCACGGATTGTGATGAAATTTCCAGTGAACTTTGGAAACCTTCTTGCTTAGACCCCCATTGTTTTTCAGAATGATCCATGCATTTTCTAGCCAAATTTCAGCCCCTCAAAGGTATCAGATATTGTTCCATTCATAACTTTGTAGCTAGGTGCCTTATGATGAAGTCATCATCAAGCCTGTGTTTTAAGATCAGCTTATCTACTACTCTTGCAGTGAATTTTTATGACTGAGCTAATCTACTGTCCGTTCAACAAATATCAAAAATCTTTACGATCCAGGCCAAACTATTTCGGTTCCGTATTTCATACGTACCTAACAAGACATCAAATCACCTTGAATCGGAAACTCCATACGCCCGCTCATCCAGCGGCTCAATAGCAGCTCAATAGCGTTGGCTAGTTATCAGGAATTCTATAAACAACCAGTCTTCCTCCTGCAGGCCACTCAATGCAGACCACTTGTGCTCTGAACTAAGTTCACATTTGGTAAGAAGGCGAAGTAGTTCAGAGCCGGTAAGTGATGGTTGGCAATTCAACGGTTTTGCCCTGTTAAGGTTTGGTTCTTCATTTTCAGTTGACATTTGTTTTCGTTCAATACGTCTAGTTAACACACGGACGTTCAAATTTCAGCTCCACAAAAATTCTTTTTATTCTGATGTTTCACTATGCAATAATTTGAAGTATTATTCGGATGAACGGATAAACCGAGCATTGTTTAAGGCAAATGGTGTCTGGGGGACAAACATCTGTTCAAATTACGATATAGACGAAATTTAGATAAAATACATTTTTATTACGGAAATCCCAATACCGCGGGCCGGGGTCAGCTGGGACTTCGATTTAGCACAAAATTCGGATTATCCGAATTCGTATTAACGAGGTTTTGCTGTATGTATCCTTCAATCTACAGATCATGATACAGAATCCTCTCTGATTCCAAGGGTTTAACGACTAAGTCTGTCTAGGACTGATACCACCAGTATTGGTGACATGGTAAGGATTCAGATCTGGGTAAATTATATCTGTGATGTCGCCCTTCTTTTCAGCTTCATGAATAAATAAGAACGCATCCATATAATAATAAAGCGATCTCATTGTATACGTATTCTTACAGCATCCGATCTCGTCCTCGCCCCAGGGACAGTCGAACTTCCTGTCGCAGCGCTGAGAGGCCGGAGAGAAGCAAACCGCCCCGGTACCGCAATTCTCCCCCGGCCCCTTGATCTTCTTGCACAGCACTTGCCCATCGGTGCATTCTTCTATAAAAACAAGGTAAATCAAATGTGAGTTCAAGTATGTAGGTTTGTTGCCCAATTCTCGCCAAAACACCTTCGTAGGGCTATCTTAATGTCTGGAAGCCTGGTTTTAAAGGCACAAAATCTCAAATGCCCCCCTCCTAAACACAATTTCTTGTACAGGTCAGAAATTTTAGTTTAGGGCAATGTGTCTTTTTTCCATCATAATGGCATATTTCGTCTATTGTTTCTTTGGTTTTTGGACTTTTTTCAGCAAACATTAATGTAACAAGTTTAAATTCCTATCAATCCCGAGTTAGGCCTGAATAAGCAGAAACCATATATACCTGAACAGCTATTTAGCGAAGGTATAGCTGTCAGACCTCAGTTCAAATTCCAGAGTGAGCTGATACTTTTGAGACAGTAATTGCATACATAATAATAAAAAGCAGAAACCTGATCCCAAAGAAACAGTTTGAGAAAACATAAGTTACCAGTTTTGATAAATATATTGAGCTAATTTATTGAAGAAAACTACTGATTAGTAAAAAGCCCAACAGATCTAACTAATCTGTTTATCTGATATTAGGTACTAGGAAACTCACCAGGTGAGCAATCAATTTCGTCTGAAAAGTCGTTGCAGTCAGGCTTCTTGTCGCAGTGCTCATGCTTCTTGTAGCAGCCGCTGCCTGACAAACACATCAACTCTCCCGGCTGACAAAAACTGCAGTCCAACTCGTCGCGGCCATTGATGCAGTCTTTCACGTTGTTGCATCTGCACACGCAAGCAAATAAACGCTGGGCTTAAATCACCGGGTACAATGTAACTTATGCAAACAGGCAATTTTTTAAAAATTTAACAGATTGGCATTTGTCCCCAAAAAATGAGCCCACCTTTGCGTGGCGTTGTTATAGCATTCGGTCGCGCTAGCCCCACAAGGGGTTAGTCCGCGTTGCCCACATGTTGGCATGAGCGAGATCTGCGTGTTGCACAGGTACACCTTGTCTGGAGTTACGCACCGTCCGTCGATGCACTGCACATCGCCATCCGTACAAGGCAGGCTGCTCATCTGCGGCTCTGTAAAACAACCCAATGCTTGACATTTTTGGTGCTTTTGGTTTATGAGAGATAACAGTGACCATAAGACAAGAGTTCTTATATCATCAAAGTCGCTCTAGAAAACTCTATAAATTAAATGAAAGACCAAAGTTTCCACAAAATAATTATGTCATCTATTATATTATTTAAAACCTTTAGTTTAATCAAGTTTGTGTTACCTGTCGAAAATCGCAGTGAAAACCCTTTTCCTCCTCTGACTACTTTTGACGTAAAAAATTTAATATTTGTGAATTCTTGAGACACGGTAACTGGATTGATTATCAGGTTACGTCCACAGAACTTTTGTGTCCCTCTTCCTCCCTCCTTTGGCAGTGAAAGCCAGGTGTTTGAGCAGCAATCAGGAGGAACACAATTTGCATCTGCTTCCAGGTCAATATCATCGACACTGAAATACAAACATGATGGATTGCAGAAATCAGATTGTAGAGAAATCAGGACCCTTTTTTATAAAAAGTCAAACACCACCACTCACGTTAGAGTAAGAACAGCCTTTGGGGGAGAAACAATTGTCCATGTGCAGCTAGTGAAGTTGGGATATGATGCCGGATAATTGGGACTAGAGATGTTGCCATCCAGAGCCGTAATCCTAGTGGGACTTATTCCACAAGCGTCACCACTGCCAGCAAGTTTCCTCTGGGTCTCACATGAGATATGCACTAGAAATAAGAGCATGTTATGTTACTACCTACGAGGAAAAAACCAGAGCAGGTATGCTACAGTAAATGATCAAGGACAAGCATATACTAAACTGCAAAAATTTAGCAAATATCACTAATAACTACACACAATGCAAGTACTGCAAGTGCAAGTACTGTGTTACGGAGAACTGTACAAGAAAATTGATTACGCTCGGAGTAAGACATTTTTTTGAGAATTTCGACTTCAGGTACTAATCACACAACCACAATTGAACTTTGCAAATTGTAAGCACAACTTACTTGGAATAAGCACAAGAAACAAGTAGATTCTGATCTCCATGATGAAAGCAGGTAATTGCTGGATTCCAGTTCACAGGTGGTGACTGAACAAGTGGAGACAGACAGTCCCTAATGTCCTTGGCTTAGCCTATCCAAGTATTTCGCTAACTTTGCAGCCATTTGACCTAAAAAGTGACAATAACACATCAAAATATGTCTTTCAAGATTGTGTTTTCAAAACTGAAATATTTGAATAAAAGAGTATTACTTTAGACACTCGGGTGTTATAAGCGAAATAACTTTTCTTCAAAGCCAAAGCGAGTCCACCCACCAACCTGCAGAAACCCACATCAGCTGTCACTGTCAAACGCAGCCATTCACCAATCACGTTCGTTATCGATTTAACACTCTGGCAACGATTTTCAAACATGGGCGACGAGGTGCCTTTCTGAGCGTATTCATGAGGGTTGTTATTTTTTTATTAGATATGGAACTCTTTAAATAATTGATCATTTCCGAATGGAACCAGAGAAACCCGAATCTTCAGCAGGTCAACAGGAGAGACCAACTACTCGTTGGAGAAGAGGTGATCGCCCGATTGCACGATCAAAAGAGATTGATGACCCATTGATTCAACCCGATTCTGGACAAACTGTAGATCAAACACTTGGTAAACACAGACCAGTTTCTCGAAGAGGAATAATGTCTAGACAGGTAAGAGGAAGTGAATAAACTTAAGTCAGATCTTTATTGATTATGTGAATGGTGCACACCCAAATATATATTTTCTCAATCAAAATTATTGATACTTTGCAATCGCAGTTGGATTTCACCCAGAAACAACCTACCATATACCTACAACACTAGCAGGCAGGTGTAGGTAGTCATAATAGCAAATACTACAGTGAAATTCGGCCACCCGAAGATCTATTGCACCAAAAGCAGGAGGCACTTCAGAAATAAGTTATTTTGTGGTGCAAGTTGCAACTATTTTGACTTGTAATTTAACTGATTAAGAGCAGAAAATTTCCATTTTATTTTCACAAATTATTTCTACATGTGTTGAAAACTTGTCAACACAAGGTCAACAAAAGTAAAAAAGATGCCAAAATATAGTATTTCAGAAATTACATTAGGTACTTAAGCAAATTTGTGACATGTTAAAACAGTGTTTTCACCAAACATTCACACCAAAATCTGAAAAAATTGGCTAACTATTTATTTTTGGATCAGATATTGTGCATGGAACCAATCTGTGCTCAAAAGTAATTTAGTCAAGTGGCTCATCAGTTATTCTAGCACCCCTATCAAAACCCTAATTTGCCTCCAAGCTGGCATTATGTAAAGCAAAATCCACTCCAAAGTCTTATTGTTTTGTTTTCTTTGTTTTCTTTTAGACTGCAATGGCAATTGAAGAGCGTCCATATACCCAGCAGAGCATGGTGCGGCCAATGACGGCTGGTCGTACCTCGGTTGCCGGTGTTCGCCCACAGTCTGGCTTGCATCGCAGCGGCATGCAGAGATCTTCTTCACGACTCATCTCCGTCATGCATTCGTCCCAAGGTCGTACAGGCACAGCAATGGGGCTTGCAGGAATGGGAGTAATCGAAAGACCGATCACCCAGCAAGGTTTGAGCGGGATGAAAACCAGCAGCAAAGGTCCTCCCGTGAGACAGGTTCAGGACAAAAGGTATTACGAAGGCCTCCTGCAAATGAAGATCCGAGAACTAACAGAAGAAATCTTGCGCCTAAGCCGTGATATCGATAGTCAATCTAAAGAACAGTCCACATTTCTTCTATATGACACCAGAGTGAAAGAGATGGCTGCAGAACTAACTGGTAAATAAACTACTCAGTTTAACGCTAGTTTTACGAATTTTAACGACAGTTAAAAAAATTACACTAGACTACCAAAGAAAAAATTATTTTTCAGAGTTGCAAGGAACGCTGGCCGACTTCAACTTGGTTGTCGACAAACTGAACACTGACACGGATCTGGGGGATATCGACGCCGAGTGCCGAGAGTTAAAAAGCCGAAATGATCACGAGTCGAATGAACTGGAGAAACTCTTTGCAGAGCAAAAGCAACGCCTTACGCAGATTCAACAATTAGAGCTAGAAATCGATCAGGAACGACACATGACAGAAAACCTACTTGCAGCTATGAGTCTTCCTTTGAGGGAGCACTACTCCACATTGCAACAGAACACAGATCGGCTGCAGCAGGAAATGAACGGCCTGCAACAGCAGCTTGACTTTCTCACGTCGAAAAAGACAATGCTCGATGATCAGCTCTCGATTTCACAAGTGAAACGTGAAGCTGTTCACCTCTATTATAAACTTAATGAGATTGAGGAACGTAAACAGACATTGGAAGAGGAAGAAAAAGCCAGAGCGACGCCTGCTCAGGAGAGAGAACAGTTGCTGCAGAGAGTGAAGGATGACAATGCCGAAATGGCCACTATGGAACGTCAGATTACCGAGTTGAAGGATGAAATTCGGCGACGCAAAAAAGAGCTCGAACAGATCGAGCAGGATCTGGACGAAAGTCAAAGTGAGCGTCACCAAAAGTTTCGTGAGCTAAGACGGCGCGAGGAAACAATGGAGGAATTTCTATCTACATTCGAAGAGAATCGGGAGCAGGAAATGGCACGTATTTCTCAAGTGGAAGCAGATATTGTTACAACGTTGCAACAGATGAGCCGAAATCTTGGCCACAGTCATCACATTCCTACCGTAGACGATTTCTCTGCGATGAAGGATAATTTAGCTTACAAAGAGGGTGAACTTGAAAAATCTAAGAAAACTATCGACAGTCTCGGAAAGGAAAAGATTCAGCTGCAAACTAAACTTCAGAAAGTTGAAAACCTGGAGGAGAAGATAAACGGAGAGATGGTTTCACTGAAAGAGCAAATGATCTCGATGTCAAAGGAGATGATCACTTTGTCCAACTTGGATGCCTTACGTAGTCAACTGAAAGACAAGCAAGTTGGCCTGGAGCAGGAGAGAGAGATTTTGCGAGACAAAGAAGAGCCCACTAAAAAGCTACTTCAAGAAGCACAGACAAAACACAATCAACTTAAGGCAAGTGAAATTCAAAGTTAGGACGTTAAATCACATACACAATTTGCTTTAATTTTCTCTATAAAGTCACTTTCTCAAATATCTACCCATGTTACTGCTTTCCTTGTAACTACATGTAACTGCTTCCCTAAGTTGCCTTGAAAGATAACTTAGATATTTTTTTTTTTGCAGAAAGAATTAAGTGAAAATGAAACTTACATACAATTGAGCAATCTGGAGAGGAAACTTGCCCAACTCGAGCAGAATAATTTTACCATACAGGAGTTTGTTGCCTCGAAGAAAACAGAAACAGCTTACGAGCCGACAAAAGTAAAGGTCTTTGAAATGACCAAGGAATTGAACAAGGTCCTCAAAGAAAACTTAAAGTTACCAGGCGCATAGTTATTTTATTTTGTACAGTACTGTTCCAATTCCCACCTAAAGTATGGAGTGATGCAAAAACTCACCCAATGTCAGTAAATAGTAAAGTAATAATACATAGTAGTAATCCTTTTTGAACTTATCACAGTGCCTCTCAATGTAACAATCAGCACAAAAGAATTTTTACATTACGTTTACACAGTGCTTTTTTTGTAAAAATATAGGTGCCGGAACGCCAGTTTTCATAATAGAAAATGATCCTCAACCCCCCCCCCCACACACCCAAATGCACAACACCTAGGATGTTCCTAGGAACAGCATGTTCTTCAATTGTAATACCGAGCCTAAATGACGATCAACTTTGCGTGTGTTGCTTTGTTGATATTGGATGCCGTTGTTAGCTATGATATAAAATTATTTAAAGTTACATATTTTGCTAATTTTCTTTAGTGCCCTGAAAAGAGGTGCCAGTACGGCGTTCCGGCTCGTTCAGCCACAAAAAATCACTGCGTTTACATTCATCACCATTTTTAAACAATTTAATTCTTTATTACTTAAATGATGGCAAATCCATCATTCCGTCCACGTCAATGTTAGGGTACAATCACTTGTGATCACAATGCAGAATAAATCAGTGTGATACATAAAAAATTAAAGTCTACCCAAGAAGCCTAGATCGTCTACCTAACTGACCTAATTCATTTTCTGCCACAGCTACCTAGACTTTTCCAAACAAATTGATCTTATAAGAAAACATTTTCTCAGTACTTGTCAATCAAATACATTCTGTACAGTTTCTCCAACTTGGCATTCTTAAAATGAGGAACAAAGTTTACCTTAACAATCTCTTTAAACCCTTCTTCAACAGTGGGCTCTTGAAACTTTGTTCGATACATGTTGATTATCATATCGGTTATTTTTTGGTGAGTGCTATCTGTGATCTCTCTAAACCGGTTATTGTGCTTTGATTGTTCTTTGCTCGTGACTATGGAGAAGCACCGACAGACAATCATCAATTTGTTTGCAACCTCTACAAACTTTCGTCTTGAATCGCGGTCTGGGTTGGTGTTGTCAACAACTACGCTTTTTCCTGCTCGCAGAGCCTTCTCCATTGCAGCAAGGCACTTTTGCCAAGATCCCAACATGTCTCGATTCACGTACTGATAGCCTGCTGGAACCAGGTGCTCCTGGGCAAAGAAACTCTTTCCCGATCCAGGGTAACCGACAAGTATGATCAATTCTTGCGTACTAGACACAACAACTGCATCTGGTGGTTCGCACATTGGGGAATTTGAATCCAATGACAAAGGATTGAACTGTGGAATGATAAATTTTGTGGGACGAGCATTAAGGAAATGTTCTTCCGGAGTATAAAAATTTAGTTTCAAGTTCATTGCAAATAGTCTGTCAGAGCAAGAAAAATCTTTCTTTTTCCCAGGTGCCCAGTTGTTCTCTCTTCCAGCGGCATCACCACAGTAGAAAGAACTTTGGAGATCTACCTTAACATTGTCATTCATGTTTTCTATAAGAGCATTCCACATTCCTGGGGCTGGCTTTCGGTATATACTTGTTCCAGTAGAAACAAATGCCTGGATGGGAACACCCAGTTTGGTAATAATGTCATCCAATTTCTGCATAAAATCTTTAGGTTTTAATGTTCCTTTTTTGATTGCTCCCTGGTTAGTAAAAAACACAATTTTGAAACCATCACTCCAAAGCTCTTTTAGTTTTCCAGGTACTTCAGAGTACGCTATCTTCCAGTCGTAGATGTCCTTTGGGAAAACGTATCCTGTTTTTGTTGTTATAATAGTGTGATCCACATCGTATGATGCAATTTTGCTTCTACCCTCTAGACCACTTGGTGTATAAATCAACATGTTGTCATTGTCTATAGACTCCCATTTACACCCATGAGGATTGGACACTTTCGGAAACAATCCTACTCCTCGAGATTGGGTGATTAACTTAGTAGACAGTCCTTCGAACCTCTTGCTACTTGTATCTGACGTAGGTGAACTATTACGTCTCTTAGCTGGCAAGGGATATGGTTTTCCCGGTTCACTCAACTCCTCAATCTTAACTTCATAAATGTGCTCCCCAAACAACAATTCCAGGCGATCGCCGTGACGAAGCGTATAAGTTTCACCTTTACGTAAGGCTAATCCATTTATGCCCGAAATATTGTCACCATTTTGTTTGACAGTCACTTCTGATGTCATATAATTAAAATTCACCGAGACTGAAATAAATGTTATTTGAGTTATTTACTAAAATGAATTAACATAGAAGAGAAAAGACCAGTTAAAAGTATATTTGACAAGCCTGCAACCTATGCTGCAACTTTGAGGTTATATTTCATACCTTGGTTTCGGGAACATCGTTTGTCGCTGACTTTTGTCAGGGGGCCCCTTCCAAGAATCAACCATTGATTATTCACCAATTGTATAGGTTCGTGTAAATTCTTCACACTGTTCAAAGCACATGTATGAACAGTATTCATATTTGGATGCAAAGTAATCAATCAAGAAGTAACAACAGCAGCGCTCCGCAACCTGCTACGGCAATAGCCGTAACGACAGAGCAAAACAAGTCTGATGACACACCCGGCGGAACCACGAGGTGTCTAATCCCGTCTCCCAAATAGACTATTTCTTTTATACGCAGTCGCAAATCTTTCCTATGACATTCCGCTGCTTATCATTGCTAATAGTTTGTGCACTGTTCCTCAAACTATTTTTCCAGTACTAATTTCCAACAATAATAATAATGTCTATTAATGAATAATATCCCGTTGGTTTAAAACCCGCCATGTTCTTTATTATTGTCTGGTAGCTTGTGACGTCATTTAGAAGGTGATCTCTCGCAGAGTAACCTTGAGCGTGTATTACTCCGCAACCTTTGTTCCAGATTGCTTGTTTACATTTTTTTCTGTCGCACTATAAGCTTTATTGGACTATGAAATTACTGAGTTAATAATATATTTGCATTAATATTGGTAAAATTCCATTTGTGTTGGTCTTATGTTGCATATTGTAGACCATTGTTTACATGGACTATGTTGCGCGGATGAATACGCTCGCGTACGGTGCGAATGAAAACAATAACACTGGCCGCATGCTCCTCCCTCGTCTCTACCAGGCTAGCTCTCGCCTCCAGTTCCAGCCAGTCATTCAAAGTTGAGTAGTCAAGTGAGTAGCACGTACTTGAACTTCTCGCTTGTTTGCCAGGTAATTGGATTATTACTACCATCAGTGATGCCTAGCAAAGAAGAAATGTGCATCCTCACAGCGAAGAAGAACAGTGCAGTTACTCAAGATTTCCTAGCGAGAGATATGGAGGAATTAGTGTCGGAAATCAAAGAAAACCTGCGGTTAACGGCTTCCGGACTCAAGTCTCGGCCAGCGTTCGCCAACCACCAGAAGTCACGAGCTTCTCCTTACAGAATCCCGAGCCGCAGTTGGGGGGATTCTTCTTGTGAAGCGTGTGCGAAATCTTCGACGGGTGCGTGCGCCGGACACAAGTGCAATAGCAAGAAACTAGCGAAATCTAAAGACTCGTCAACGGCAAGCGATGACCCGTACGAAATGTTGCAAGAGCTTTTGCGTGACGGTAGTCTAATCAAAGAAGCTGTGCGACGACTGCAGCGGGGGTTGTCGCCGAAGCAGAGATATTTCTACGATTCCGAAGAAGACACACACAGTCCGCTACGAATGTGCCATTTGGAACTGTGAATGACATAGCTTAGTCAAGTCAAGAGAAGAGATAGAAGATAACTAGTTCCTTATTGTTCTCACGCAGCCTCCCCATGGGCACTAATTGGTGTTAGAACGAGACGTTTTACGTACTAAATACTTTTCGTGGGACACGCGACGATATCGGCCGATGCACCTCGTAATTATTGATCCAGCAGAGCTGCTCGCATCTGTCGTCCCTTCTACTATACCCACTCATCTCTCAGTGTTGAGAACTTATACTAATGGACATGGATTAATGTATACTACGCGAATTTCGCTGCGTCTCCGCTCGTGCTATCTTCGGAATCGATCAGCCTGGATTACGCTTACTATTTAGTGTGCAACCGTAACGTCTTACAAATTTAATTACGCTTATCAAGTACGAATGTACCTAAACATTCAAAGTGCAACCCCTTTCTCTTTCCGTTTTGATATCTGTTTTGATTCGACACATTTATTATGAAAACGATAATTTACTAGTGCTATTACTTTAAATTTAGTATGAAAGGCTGTATAACTTGGTGCATGCAAAAATGATACGTTATAGTGTAAATTAAATTCTAGGTTGGGCCTAGGCAGGGTTATTTCTAAACGTTCTAGGTGATAGGCCCTAGACTGATAGATAGCGTTATTATTCGTCAAAACTTTTCGTAAGGAAGTGTTTGTATTTCATTCATTCGTTTGCGATTGTATAGTTTGATTCTGTAAAAGAAAAAGCTCCGTTACTTAATTATTTCTACCAATATTATATCATAATATCAATGACGTGGATTGTGGTGTTAACAATAATACTTGCTGGTGATCTCAAGTCGATCAGCACGATGACTGCTGATGTCTACGAATATAAAGCAGGAACCTTCTGCAAGTCAAAAGAGAGATCTTAATTTCCAATTAGCTGGGCGAAATGTCTGGCGCTTTATTATTGTTTTCTTTCAAGTTTCGGTAGGATTTCTACAGTGTAACAGTATTTTCGTTTAATTTTAACATGCGCAAGTCGAGTGTGATGAATAATGGAGCAACTTTTCTATTTACGTCAGTTGGCCATTGGGGCACAAATAAAATTTGTGCTTTTAAAGTGATAATTGTTTTTTCTTGGTCAAGTTCTTTGATTTTAACTACCTTCAGGGATTACAGGCAATGTTCGATGACCCTACAATATAGTTTGTTGTACTATCGGTAACTGTACATCAGAAATAGAGCACCTATTGGGGTATCCTTTTTTTCTTTAGAACCTTATTAATGGTGAATTAGTCTGGTGAAGATTTCTGATTCGCAAGTCCATTTATTGATTATTTGACTCGCAGTGCATGTTTTAGTGCATTTTGTGTGAGCACAGTTTCGCGATTTGTAAATTAAATGTAATATTTACGATCATTGAATTTGCTTTTTCTGTATTACTTTAACCTACATTCGTCCTCCTGGTCCGCATCCCTCGTCTTTATCCATTCAGGCGGGACAAACCTGTGGAAGGCCACTTAAATCGTTTGCAAATAACAATATTGGGAATACGTCATCTCAAAAGGCGCGCTAGCCAGCTGACTTCGATAATGTGCTACAGTTTCCAAGATGGCCGCCCTCAATAGGTGAGTCAGCTGTCACTCTGTTTATACATGGAGGTTTTTGCTTTATTCTGATATTGTAATATAATTTTCTTTTGGTCGCAAGTGATGTCTGCGATAGCTTTTATCAATACATATTTCTCTCAAAATTATCAACCCGACAAAATTTTTAAAATCGTTTTGATCTGACTGCTGCTTTAGCCGGGGCCTGCAACGTACATTGACTTCCATTAGCCAATCAACAGTTACATCTTTATCAGTTATTATCTCGTCTCGTGACAGTCCAGCCTCAATTCACCACCAATTATCTCTTTATGATTGCGCCATATTTAATGTGCCTTACATTGATTCGCTCAACAATACGACTACGTTACCATTCAAATCATCTCAACGCTTCGTATTTCAGCATGTCCAAAGCCAGAGGGTAAGAGGCAATTTTTTTAAAAATCAAACTAACTATGTGAATACTAATAATTATTTAAATCACTTAAGATCTACTAGCGTCACTTGGACGCTTATTTGGTATTTAAATTAGTTGTCAACTCGGTCAATACAAGTTTCTCTTGTCTGTTGTTGGTCACAAGGAGCAAAAAACGAAGAGCACTAGGTACAGTTCTGACCTGACTTGCTTGTCACACAATGTCACAATGTCAGTCACATTGTGTTCACTATAATTTGGGTAGGTGTTCTACTGTTTCGCGAATGACAATGATGTAGCTAAAAATTGTTGACTATGAAATTTAACCCCAGGATAGGTCAGCACATCCCCTCGCCCATCAAAATCTCGAAATTTTGGCAGACTGAGGCAATTGAGTAATCTTCGAATAATGAGAGACTCTGAGAAAGTGCGTAGAAAGCATGCATAACTCTTTTGTATGTTGCTCATCTGCCAGTCGCTCCTCCCCCTCCCCCACTGGTCAGCCTTGGTGCTCTCATCGGCAGACCTACGATCACACTACACGAGCCTACCCAAGCCCAAAACGCAAAAAGATCTGCGAGTCATTTTCGTCGTCGATTACATAATAAAGCTACCCGACTGAAATCTTTCGGAGCGTTCAATTGGGGCATCAACCTATTTTTAAGCAATACAAATATGTCGAGGACTGCCCCTGTTCGCGTCTAGCTCTGGGGTAACACGCATGATATTATGGGACAGACGCCTCTAGGGGGCCTGTGGACGAGCACACGTGTGCTGTTTGTTGAGTTAGCACATGTGCGAGGCATGACCAGGTAAACGAACTAGGTAGGCCTCGTTAATGAGCCGTTTTTGGCGTGCTGGCAACTTCCTGCCTGCCATGAGATCGTCCTCGTCATGTCACGTGATTCTGTTGACAGAATTCAGTTTGTTAGTTGCCCACGTATAAACAGAATGACTGGCTAGGTACGTCAAAGGTTCTTATGTAAGATTTATGAAGACGAACGTCATATTTCCGTAACTGCCCACTCAACGTCAAAGATGCATTGCTTCCAGAAAATCCCACCCTGAAACGGAACCGAGGCGAGTTTTATAAACGTGCACAGTAAATTTCAAATCTCCTTCCCAAATTAATTCAGTTCAACGCGCCATGTCGTCGAATCGTGAGTAGTTTTCCCTTGCCCTACCCTCCACACACTACCCCTTGTTTTGCGAAACTTATTGGGTCGAAATTCGCAACACAATGGCCCCCAGCTCGGCGCTCACTCAGAACTCAGACACTGCACACAATCGAGGCATGTGAATCAGGATTGCGTCCTTATTCTTCTCCAGATCATTCTACACGATGGGGGAGCACACCCTAAAAGTGCCGATGGCCCTGTTCCAAGAGAACCGGGAGCGATTGTGTGCCCGACTCAAGAAGCTACCAAATCTCCCCAAGAATTCTTTCATCGTTTTGCAAGGCGGCGAAGCGCTAAACCTGTACAGCTCGGACGTAGAATACTTGTTTCGACAGGTAAGCACAAGCAACATCTTAGCTTCATCTTCATCTGGCTGCAAGTTGCAACCGTCTGGTCATGTCATCCATATGCTACACGATGGTCACCTAGCGGCTCAATAAACAAGAGTTGCTAAGTAATTACCACTTAGCACCATGTTTTAATTTTCACTTGCGTGGATTTCGACACAACCCAGATATACTCCACGTGATCTTTGACTCTGATATGTAAATCAGCAGATGCATGACATACCTACATTATACATAAGAAATCCTCATAACAGTAACGAGACCATAATAATAGTAAGTACAATCTCAATTCTCAGGAAATACTTATTTGCGTTGTAGGTTTCGCCGGAGAAACAAAAATACCGTTTTGGTGTGGTATTGTACTATCTGCCAAAACTCTGTAAACATTTCGTTGAGTGGATCATCTCACTTAATCATCAGTTCTTCGCGTTCTCTTCTTGAGCTCACCTAGCTCAATTATGCGTGCTTTGTAACAATCGAGGGGAGATAAATAATGAGAGGCCAATGCGACGAGACTGTACAAGTAAACGGGACCATGTGCACAGAACGCCACTGGACGGCGACTTGTGGACGCGACCTGTTCAACTGCACGCGTTCATCAGGCAGACTGTTATTTTTTTGCAGTTATATTCGCGTATTCTTGCATTCCGATCTGCTGGCCTAGAATCTGCATGTGATTTTGCCACGTATGATAGCGCACTGCAATGCGACGACGGTGAGTGGAGATGGCCGATGCCCGTTGGTGATCACGTAACTTGAACAAAAAACAAAAAAAAAACGAAAAACTGTCGCCAATTATCGAGCCGTTATGATTACCTACACTACTCCTGACACTACCGGTACGGTAGTCAATCGGTCGCTTTCCGATTTGAACTGTCATAAGTAAACATTTGCTTACTTTATGTTAGAAAGTTTTGCAAATTGATGGCAAGAACGGTTCGAGAGAAGGAACTATAGCTAGGTAGAATAGTTATGTCTGTGTGTTATAGTAAAGGTGCCCAATTCATTTCCTATTGTCTGTTGGCTGTTATTATGCAGTTTTAAGTCACGTGACAGACATAAACAAGACAAATTGCGCACAGAAGTTGATAAGTAATTCCTTGTTGCATGTATCTTGCGTAATATCAACAAAACATTTAAGAAATAATGCAAAACTCGCTCGTTACCTGAAGTTACAACGGAGATGAGTTGAATTTGAATATCCTTTCAAAAGAATTTTGTTTTTGTGGAATGAAGTAATGCATTTTTCTGAGTAGAAAGCGGTGTCAAACTTTCATCCAATGTATAGGTTTCTTGTATGGCAGAGACTGAGGGACGAGAGAGAGAGAGAGAGGCATTGTAGGTAGATGGCTGATATAAATATCATAGGCGATCCAGAGTTTGTTTTTGTGTGAAAATTATTCGCGTGACTTGGCGTGAGCTAGGCTAGGTGACGTCACGTCACGACTCACGATCGATAGTGATGTATCGATGGTCCACTAAGAAACACTTCCGTAAACATTCTAGTGGGCGGTGGGTGTGAGTTTGTAAAGGGTGGGGAAGGAGGCGGAGGGTAAGAAACGTCGCCCAACATCCAATACACTGACAGCAAAATGTGCTACTATGGGGCTAGCAGTAAAAATAAGCCCGGGTAGTTTCTTTAATAGAACTATTTTTATTTGCTTTAATTTTTCCCATAGATACTGATTTGAACTGCGAATTTTCTACAACGCACCCCATAGTTTAATTTTTGTATACCCTCTGCCCTCCGGCTCCCTTTGTAAGGTTATTCCTAGAAACCCTATCTAGTGTAGGTATACTCAAGTTCCAAGCCTTGTCAAAATACTCGCATCTCCTGCACTAAAAAAACTCGCCATCTAAAGCTGTTGCCTATTTGATACCATAACAATGTTGCTCGGTTTAAATTCAAAAGTCTCAAATAGGGATACTTTGTGTTGTGGCTGCATTATTTTCGCCGCTAGAGGGTGTTGATGAATATTGTACTAACTAATTAGTATACTCGTACTTTTGTAATATTCTTCAAACGCAGGCTTCATTCATTCTTTAATACTTCTCTATTGCATTGCTTCGTGTTTACTAGGGTTTATTAGGCAGATTAATCATGATGCCGATGATACTGTTGATTATTTGGACTAAGGGCAATTACTATTCGGGAAACCGAATTCCAAAGAAGTCTTCCTTGTCTGAAATAAATTTGGTCGTCCAACAATGCATCCCAAATATTTTGCCAGGTATTCGTTTTCCCTGCAAGTTATTGTCTAGGGTTTTGTTGTCGCTTGTGACATACGATACGACATGTCGTACGACACATATGACTTCGCGGCTTACAAAGTCTAGAACTAAAGTAGATTAGGCTGAAGTTTGGTCGCAGCAGAATTGAGTGTTATTATTGCTAATGCAATCAAGAACTACTTTCAGTTCACTCACCCAGAGTCGAGTCTGCTTTGCTTTGGCTCGTGATGAAATCTGTTGCTGTATAGAGAGTGTGTGAGTGATCTGCTGGCAGACCTTACGAGGAGAAAGATGCATGTATTACGTTTTTCATAACACAATCATATTATGATTGAAGCGGTCGTAATAATGTTATTAAATTTAATTTTTCTCTACCCGGTATATTGACTTTGCCATGATACGACTGTGAGCCATATTTTCCGCCCCTATGCCCGTATATTTCATTCAAAAATATGACCGCCCGGGAATTTATATTGCCTTTAGTCGCCAATAGAATAACATTTTCGATTTGTAAATGAAGACACTCCTATTGTATTTCTGCGGTCAAGTTTCCTAGAGATTGTGGTTACTGGTTCCACTTGTGTATTTGCGAATGTACGATCGCCATTTTGTTACTTTTTAATAACAATTCATCAAGAGCAATACTTCTACTTACGAATGAAGTTCAATCTTTGACGAATAGCATAAATAGCGTCGAGATCTCATGATTCAAAGCGCTTCGTCAAACCTTGCTAAATAAAAATGTACAATCTTCAATGAAACTTTTGTTCACGTTACATCACTCCATAAATTGTAATATGTTTTATCAACAGGTATAATATTATAGTTTTTTGCTCTTTCCCTATTTCTGATTGATTTCATTCATTTTTAACAGGCGCCTACTAAATTGCCCGAACACAGAATTTCTCTCGTCGGTTCATGTTTTCTGCCGATTGCGCGCCGTGTTGTTGGGATTACGCTGTAACAATAGTAATTGCGGGTCAATAAACGATAGGTTGTCTTGAAACAGGAAATGGATCTTAGCCATGGACGGCACAAGAACCAGCTAAAGCCAGGAGAGTGGAACCAGTGCTGCCGAAAAATATTGCGAGTCTATTGATGAGAGAAATTGTGCATCAATGACGCAAAGGGCAAGGGAGAAATGAGAGCGGCACGACGAGAGAAAATGTCTGTGGCATGTTACTTGGTACACTTTTGATAATATTTCCCCCTACGCTACAACTATTTGCCTTTCTAGTTCAGGAGTCAACAGGCCTGCGAGATGATGTGGTCATGTGGGTAGATAGATGTGCTGCCAATGCCATACCGAATGAATGTTATATCTCCCAACTTGAAATATGAAAATGGTGGTTTTTTTGGGATCAGAAGGTGTAACAACCAGCAGATTTGAAGGGCTCTTGAATTTCGAACTTGTTTGAACCTTCCTTGAACAGTGAATTGAAGGCATAGTCGGTCAGCGGAGAAATAACAATACCTATATCCAAACAGTTAGTCTATGTGAATGCAAAATTGCAATTCATTTCACTGTCCATCTTCTGCATTCAGCGCTATTTGTGTTATCTTCGTTATTCATAGACCCGGAAGAAGTCTAGCAAACTATGTGCAAGCAAGAAAAACAATCTGTAGTGATGCGCTTCCAACTTCCAAGCATCGATTGTCAAATTGTCAGCGAGGCGAACTCTGATTAAATCCTGCGATGAAATGCTGTTATTTTGTTCGTTCGATACGAATGTATCTCGATGGTCTGGTCAAATTACGGTAGATGAAATAATTATGATGATGTCATTCCGTGATCACCAGGAAATCATTATTTTCGTCGTCGAGAGATCTTGTTGTTGCGAATTTCGACGATTTGGACCATGAAGAGGACGTGGATTGGTAGTTTCCTTAACACTCTTCGATTTCTTATTCGGTGAATGCAGTTGCCTGATATTTATGCATCTAAATGCAACTAAAATTACGTAAAAATTAAGGGCAGTATACCCACAATAAATTTTAGGCCACAAAATTGTTTTTCATATCATGAGAGGAATTTCACGGAAGTGCCCGTTCAGTTATTTTTCTCTTCACTAGCTAGTCGACTGAAACTATAGAAAAACAGTGTATGCCGGAAGCAATATCAATTATCGGTAGGTCGGTATCGGGCTGGCCTGCCCAAGTCGTATCATTATAGATTGGACGGCCAAACAACGTATATGTGTGCGAAATGTGCAAAGCTGATACGCTTGGTAGTAAAGGTACTGGCTGGTAGCACAGTGGTAGTCCATTAAATCAGGTTAGTGCATGCCGAGGTTATCGGACTTGAGGTTGTCTAGTCACTCCAATGTTAGAGAAATGGTGTGACGTCAGAATTGCCAGCCTGGCGGATAGATAGTCATGTGTTCTGAATGTGATGATGCAATTGAGTTTGTGTTGGTTGGTCTTGTTTACCAACAACGCTGCCGCGGCGCTGTACTAGATTGAAGCGGCGTCGCTGCCGATCAGCAATGGCGTCGTTTTCGACTTCGGCGTCGGCGTCGGGACAGAGGCGTCGCATCGCATGTGATAATTGAAAGCCTCCGTTTCAAATATCTGTTTGTTATTTTTATTTGATTAATAAATGTGCAAATAATATTGGATTGTGATGCTTTGCACAAAATGTTATTTCATTTTGACAAATACCAGTTCCTCATTGTATAATTAAATATCTAAATATATGTTTACAAGATTTTCTAAAGTTTATAACGCCAATTTTCTTTTCACCTGAAGAATGCCAACAAAAGGTGGCCGAAACGTCGGGTTAATAAATATTCTAAAATGCCACAGTTGTTCCAAAAATATTTTAGACACAAAAACTGCTGTGAAAATTTAAACAACCATATATATGCACATTTTATGGTATATATATATTTAATATTTATAAATGTATTTTTTTTAATATATATATTCCACCACGTTGAATTGAAAACGTGCACAGCAGTGCGTAGTTCTCATGCACGTGGCCCAACACTGGCGTCGTTACGCAAAGTTTTACGCAGGTAGTCCTTAGAATAGACAGATCACGTGTTTGCGTGGATGCGAACAGATGAAAACTGTGATGAGACGCCATTCCACATTATCGATCGTGTCTTGACAGCCTTTTTGACAGACGCAAGATAAGTTGTAATATTTCCAGTACATGCGCGCAATTACCTATATTTATCGCTCGTTTGAAAGGGTTTGTGGGTCCAATGTAACATTATTTTCAATATTTTAATAATATAAGTGTCAATTCTCATGTCAATTAGTAAATCCAATTATAGATTGCACGTTTTCCCATAATTGCACCTCGTTCACTCCTCACACTCGGTATGTTTTACGTCTCAAAGCTAGGTGCGTGCTAAATTTCCGAAAAAGCTGAAACCCAGACCCGGCCCAGTCATGTTGCATTCGACCCCGGACCCAAAATTGATGAAAAGTGGGTCCAAGCTTTGGGGCTAGTATCGCTTCTCGATGGGTGGGCCAGGTATAGATACTGTGGTACACATTATCATATTTGGTCAGCTCCAAATCCACTCATAAGCCGTGGGTGAAAGGATTATAAAGAGATATTGGATATGTGGTAGTACAATGAACAATTAAAGTGCAACCGTAGGTGCAAGACGAAAAAAATCGCATGTGTAAAATGACCTAAATCATGTCCCGCCCACACCCTCGGGTGAGACGTGCCTACAAAACTTGAGCCTGAATGCACTTGCGTTGCGTCCCATTTCACAAATTTCAAGTGAAAGAGGTAACAGCCACGCAATAAACGAGTTGCTGTGGACAGACCTATGGGGTTACATAAAGCGATATAAATTCACCTGGTCCTGTTAAAAGTTTGGGCACATGGGTTGATTTTATGACTAGAATGTAAGCGAAGGAGCCCTGCATGTATTTAGCGCACTATACCATGTTACCTACCGATACTTGTCACATAGCATTTGAGGTCGGAAGCCATAACATGCCATATTTTGTCACGCCATACTTTAACAAGAAAATTGATCATATCTGGGAATTTTATCACGAGCCCGATACAAAGTTCTCGAGCGAATCAAACCGGTGAGGTCAGAACAAAAAACAACACTTTTGCTTCCGACCAGCTTGTGTATACCTCTATAATGTATCCAGATTCCAAACCGATGAGGTATTGCCATATGTATTGATAATTTGTAGAGCGATTTCTCCCTATAAATGCATGTCCCCCACCATAATTAATTTTATCTTTAATTACGTTAGCCCCAATAATCTTGCCAAACGTACACAACTTGTCACCTGACTGTAAGGTGAAATGTAGGTATATTACCTATCCGATTAGGCGTGTACGGCGTAAGTCTAACCTGGTCTAACTCTATCTAGTCGTGACTACTATCTAGATTTTTATGTTCATACAACAAAAACAAGAAACTACACGTCCTGTGTATCTATTATTCTTACATACTCTGCTTTTCGCAACGTTAGACTGTACCTACTAACGACCATAATGAAGTTCTGCAGTGTGCACTTCATAAATGTAGATTACTGGCTAGTGGCTAGTGCCTCGTGGCGATTTTAATACACGAAGCATTATAAATTTGTAGAATGTGCGAGATATTGTGTCGGCAGCGGCGGCGGCGGAGTCAGTGAGGTATTTGACCTGAGCTGACGTGACGTGTAGGAACATTGGAAAGTTCACTAGTATTGACTTTAGTCGCGTCGAGCTGGCTTTTCTATGTACATGGGGAACTGAAATCATGACTTGCCAACTGGCGAAGAACATATTGCTTAGTTGTGGCCTCTGTGGGGCATGGCAAGTTCCAAACCTACAGGCTAGACTGTTTGACGTCGAACCTATTTTCTTGGCGGCTAGCCCACAAGCTACACTTTTTAATGTTACCCCATTGCTTTTACAATCTCTCTAGATCAAAACATTGAGAGAAATTGAGATATGTTATGCACGCGGATGCAGTCTTACCAGCAATGCAGTTTTCGCAGCTTGGAAGTGTTTTCAAGTTGGATACAAGAATATTGCGACCATGACATTTCTTATGCTGCCAGCTGCTGCGCACGAATGGGCAGCAGATGCTGGCTTTGTTATATAAGATAATTTGCTGGTTTTCAAGCAATATTAATAAATCAGATAGTTGTTTACCTACAATCTAAAGCAGATGAAGTTTCGTAGAAGTGTCTACACATAAATATGCAATTCATTGCGTTGAGATCGTTTCATGCGTTTTGCGCAGTTCGTTTTCATGTGAGCATCAACACTTACCACGCATGTAATCAGACCTCTCTCTAAATGTTCGCTGCGCCATTATTTTGTTGGTTCATAACGCTCAATTTTAAACAGGTGCGTCAGACACAACCATCCATGGTCATTTCTGCAAACATGTGGGCCATCATTGCACCAGTTTACATAAGCAAACTTCACTGAACTGTTATGATCTGGTGGCAAATTCAGTGGGAAAGATTTAATACAATACAAGTAGTTGTTTTGCCATTGATTTTAAGCCCCAACAATTAATTTAAATATCTTTTAAAATGTAAAATATCACAGATATTGAATCTATATACCAGTCAGCTGTATTTCAACTCTAGTCGGCCTAAATGATGTCAAATACATAATTCACAACATGTTCATAGTGGTACTAAGGTGGTATACGCTCTCTTTCAGAAATGTCTGCGCTCACGTCATCACATGATCCGCGACGCACGTTTTCAACACGTGAATTATACAATTGCGATATTGATTTTGTTATTGAAGCCATGCCCTTATTGAGATATGTTGTTAGGTATTGCAGATCGGCAATTACTGACAATAATACACGACTATCGCCAATTCTAGATCTAATTACAATACTTACCGATATAATGGCATGTAAACAAATAGTTTTGTCTTGATATAATGTGCAAACCGACAGCTGCTGGCAAAATTATTGCAAGACTTTGGACTTGGAGCGCGATGGCTTTGCATAAACTTAATCGATACCAGTTCAATAATCTCTGTCGTGGAGTTGATGAAATGATCTTCACCCTTCACGCAAGGAAGAAAATGGAAAAGCATTTTTTTAAATCATTACATGTATATGAAATAATAATGTGCATTCTATTTCTCTAATTGTATGATTGTTTATCAAATTTTTACTACCTTCTGAGGCATTTTTTCTCTTTTAATACATAGTGCTTTCCATGCCGACTGGTACCTAAAGGTATAGTTGCTCCTTTTAATTGATCGTAGGAACTGTTGTTTACATAAAGCAATTCGTTAATACCGATTAAAAGTGCAGACAGTAAAACACCGCAAAAACCTTCAATAACAAGCCAAGATATTTTGTTACGAATACGATTATTATAATATACTAACCTCTTGGAAACTACGCAATATTGCAAAGATCAATGCCAATTGCTATTTGCCAATGCGTGTGTTTTGTTTGTTCCGTCGCTTATTTCCTTTCGATATTGATGCTATATACTCATGTATGATTTGTTTTTGTTTACTTTACTCTATTATTAGCTGACAACACAGAACCCAGATCAATTAATTATTGGCTAAGAGACAATGGGACAAAGTACTAAAACTAGCAATTGCAAAAGCATAAAGATACACTAACCTTACACCAACAAACTAGCTAGATAGTTGTCGCTGATTGCTAGTTATTGACAATGATAACGGGAATCATCAGGTTATTTAAAAAGCTGATAATTTTGCAACAACGTTGCATAACTTTAGAAATGAATGTTTGCAATCAAATACTTGTTTGAGGCTTTGATCTCCTTACATTGACAAATGCTTGTGCACTGCCCTCCGCACAATAACATTGGCATGTCGCGCTCCTTTCATGGGGCTTGTTGATATCACTTGACTTGTATTCCCAATTTGGCAGCAATGGCAATGGTAACGTATAGACAGAGGCAGTACATTCAATTGCGGGTCAAGGAATGAACGTTAGAATTATGATACGACAGCAAGCACCCTTCCTCTCCCTCTAAGATCGATTGTTGAAAATTTAAATAAAACATACAGCGGTGATTCGTGCCGCGGTTTTACCTCTCTAATATCCCTATGCATGTGCCAAGTTTATACAACAATTGAGTGCATGTTTGGTTCTAGAATCCAGAGAATGTGCTCAACGTCCAAGACCCAGATGCAAATCAAGTCGCTATCAGCCCTTTATTGGTGTTACATGTCTGAATTTACACCCTTCAAGTCACGTGGTCAATAGCTATCAGTTAAATTGCACTCATACCAAGCTCATACATTACTCGACGTAAGAAATTGTTACATATTTGCTTGGTCGCTTCACCTTTTGGAATTGCACAAGCCACAAGCACACACACACATACATGCACACATCTTATATACTTGCGCCTTTCAGTGTGCAGGTAAATTAGTTTCGTTTGGTTTGGCTTAGTTTGTTATCATGACCTCAAATAGTAGACGAGATTAGCGATTTGGCAGCAGGCCGTCATATGTGTTTTATTTTCGTGAAGTTACTAACAATAGCTTCGGAAACATAACACAAACAAACTGACACGCGTGTCTTGCACTGCTTCTCTCTTCTGTCTTCTTTTACTCCCTAGTCTGACGGTCTAATCTACACGGAAGTGAGGCCAGGGGTTCTTACATCGATCAAGTTAGAACACATTTTGTGTTTCTTCGATTAACAGTTCCACACGTCGGAATATTGACTCCAATAATTTCCCCTTTTCTCTCCTTTGCTCTAATCAATGCTTCCTCTCGTCTCTCTTTTTAAATGTCGCTTAAAACAAACAAAAACATAACTACACAATATCTCTCCCAGTGCGTATGACTTTGATTCTCTCATCAACACTTATGGTAAACCACCATAGAGGAGTACTGTCCATGCCGTAGATACAAGTTACATTCCTCGCTGGAGGGGTTCAATATGTGGACCTCATCCCGTGATTTACTAGTGGACATGAGCTTTCCTCCCATCGGTTCTCATGGAAAGGTATAGGGTCATTCCATGTCAAATCACTCAGCAAGTAACCTGACCAATTTTAAATCTAA
>LVVV01432473.1:0-25447 GCA_001676325.1 Amphinemura sulcicollis | reverse complement strand
GCGGCGGCGGCGGCGGCGGCGGCGGCGGCGAAGAGTTCAAGTTCAATGTAGGCCACTCACTAGTAACCGGCGCGCAGTATTATTTTGCCGTCGCCGCCGCTGCTCCGAGTTGCTGAATAAAGGAAAAATACCGTTGAATGAGGGTTTCAACCGTCCGCAGCTTGCCCTATAATGCGTAGAAATGAGCGAACACTCAGTCTTGATCCTGTCTTCGGCCACTCGACGTTCGCTCACTCAGCGGGTCATCGTCGAAGACTCCATTTCGGTTTCCGTAATCAATCACAATAAGCAAATATTCGCCTAGCAAACTTTTCGTGTGACACCTTCGTGCTGCGGCGACGTTTAACTCAAGCTCGATGTAAATTTCGCCAAACCAGTCGTGAATATTTTATGTGTCGTATAATATAAATTGTCAAAATATTTCTAATATAGTCAGAAGTTTTGTAATCACAAGCGGACAGTGTGAAGCTCCGAATGTCATTAAAATATATCGCGTCCCTATTTCATATGTGAACCGATAAAGTAAAACCCTGTACATAAAAGTATAATTAAAAAAAAACACAATTTGCTAGGAAAGTTTAAGTGTCTGTAATCAAAATGCCTCACCCGCACGTGGCGTATAGGTCGATCGGTAACAATATCGATGCCATGAAAAAGCGACGTCGCACCAGCAAGCCGCCTCGGCGTCGTCCCAGTGAGTAACCTTTGCAATCTCGAGGGGCTAATGGTTTCGGTTGTCAGCAACATGTCGTTATCACCTTGTTTGATAACCGCATATGTTTCAATACAGCGACATTAAAATGAGACTTGCACGACGTTGATAGCTTAACGGCATTGCAGGAAGCATTTTATTGGTGACTCATAGGATGTCACAGTTTACGAACGTCTTATTATACAAAGCGAGTGAAAAGTTGTTTAAATCCGCACTGCACCTAAATATTAATTATAAAAAATCAATAACTCAAAAATCCGTTTAAACATTTTAAAATCAAGGATCGACTCTCGAGGCGTCTTTATAAACGAATCTGCTGCCAATTAGCCATAAAATGGTGTCACCGTCCGCTGCACTGTGCTGTGATGCAAGTTTGGAGATCTAAGGAAACGGCATTGTCTTCAGTCCGTAACCTTCTTGTTTCACATGACTGGTGCCATTGTTGGGTAGACCAAACCTGTCGTTGTGAATGCTGCAAAGTGCAAACCACCAACCGTTGTTGTGAATATCCCGTTTCGAGGTGCAATTCTTTGCAAAGCTGGAAATCTTGCTGAAACTCCACCAAAATAATTTCGCGATACTCGCAATTTGTTCGAAACTAACTCGCGGCAGAAAAGCGGAGTGATGATGATTGCGATGCATTAAGAGCTAAAGCTTGAGTACTCCGGTTACCTATCAGGAGAGAGGGCAAAGGTCGTAGGGATACTTTCTTTCTTATATTTCTCTTCCTCTTCCTTCTTCATTAGCCTTTCCCATCATTCCCATCTTTCCCATCAGCCGTAACGGACACAAGGCTGCCTACAGTTTTTATTTGTCATGATTTTATAGTTGTTACTTTTCATCACCATAGGAAATATTTTTCCTTTTACTTTGATGACATTAGTTGTCAATTATAACTATTGACATAAAAAATGCCATTGTGAGCTCTATAATACCTTTCTCTCCATCAAATATTTGTAACTAAATATCTGAGTTCAATTACAAGCGGTGCTTCTCACGGAATCTCTCGCTTCAAATCTCAGCTACCGTCAACGGTATGTCAATTACAAGGTGAAGTTCCCTCAGAGCAAACGCGCCACGTCGACAGGAGCTCGGCATTCCCCATTTCTCTTGGAATGCGATTCGCCGAAAGGAAACGACGCCTAAACGCTTATAGCGGGTTGCAAGACCGACGCTCGGCGTCGAAATGTGACGTCACTGTGTCGAGCGTGTAGTGGAGGCGTCAGGGTTCATTGATAGTCCGGCAAGACGCCGCGAAGAGAGCGTCGAGCGCGAGGGTGCTACTTGAATGTTGTCGCTTGTCATTGCGATTCGTCAACCTGATGAAAATGTTGAGTGGTTTTGCCTTATTTTGCTCCTGATGAAAGTATTGACCCGTGGGATGGGAAGTCCGAATCAATCATGATGAAAAGATCAAAAAAGAATCCTGTTGCATTAATTCCCCCTTTGAAGACTGAAGCATGACATGTATCAAAGCTTTACTGGTTTATATGCCCAATTCAGGGGACGGGGTGATTCTTTGAAATAACCAAATAGAGCGCATGTCATATTGAAAGCCAATTTGACCAAACTTAAATTATTTACTGGCCACTGAGGACAAAATGATATGTCCATACTTTAAAAAACTATAAGGTAAATATAATCTAATATTTACCACTTCCTGGCATGGCCAAATGGTTCTAACTGAAATGATGTCTTTTCGTACGGATATGACAGCTCGGATCATTTCATTTCCCTTGTCGACTTGAAGGAACATGATAAAGATCGATCGCCTTTCAATTCTTGAACGCTGCTTTAGGTAATCAATAGACCTTCTGGGTCAAATTGGGGTAACAGTAAACGATGTAGCTTATTAAAAACAACGTATACTGCATTATGTGATTTTGCTTGATGTTATTTATTGAACGTTTGATCGAACAGCGAGCCTAAGTAATTAGTTACTGACTTTGCTACTCTTTCTTCTGTATTAGCTTTGAGAAAGCTTTTTGTAATTGAAAGCAGTAAACTTTCAGCTACAACCCAGTTCAAATCGTTCTTAGCATTTAGATTTTAGCTTATACACGGCAAAGCTTTTCTTATTGTTTGCTATCATTTAATTAGATAATAAATCTTGTTAAATATTTTTTTGAAAAGTTTCATCTTCTTCCGCATCTTATAGATTGTTTTCCGGAATAACGTCCAAGAAAACTACCCGAATTGCTCATAAAACATTATTGCCAATAAACCATTGCACAGAAACGAACCATAAACCAAAATATCCGGATCGATCCCTGATTTTTCACTACGACAACATCCTTTCCCACCCATCATCTCACCTTCCACCATTCACCTTTGCTTGCCTTTGCCACAAGCTGACATCAAGTGTTATGTTCCAGTCGAGGAAATGGACCAGTACCTGTACTACGTGGGTGGTCCTGCCGGCGCCCTGGCCCTCACGAGCGTCGCGGCGGCGTCTGCGTTCTACCTGGCGTCGCGGCCGACGCCAGAGAAACCCCTCGTTGCTCTTGACAAGCAGAGCTTCCCGCTACCCGTAAGTTTCCCCATCTCAATCTGCCACGCCAAGCAAAGCGCGCCATGCAAAGTGCAGCGGTAACGCACAGGAAGTGTGTCGTGATGGACCAAGATCGTGCTCAGCTGCTGCAAAACTGACCTAGATGGACTGCTAAGTTATTCTCGTTCATTCACCTATTTTAGCCTTCCAATATATCTTGCAGTGTTCTGATTTTTTGTGGGTGGTTATACGGTTATTCTAGAGAGGAATCATTATCTAACCACAAATCTTTGATTGAAGATAACGTTATTTTGATTTTGTTGATTGATCTTAGTGGTCAATTTGTTTCGCTCACATTTCCGGCTACCCAACTTCATGCGATTTAGGCTTTATTTTGGGGTAATCAGTCAATTTTGCGTAATATTCCAATTGGTAACTTTTCTTCTGAACACACGCTACGTTCAAGGACATACGAGACCCCACCCTATCAGTTTTTATTTTTTATTTATTCACTTTAGCAAGAAATTACAAAATTATCGCCACCTTTTATAACCAAGATTGACTTGACTCGTAGACTCCTATTATAGCCCATATAGCGAGCAGGTGTTTTACACAATCTTAACTACACTCTAAGCACTAGCGCGTCTCTGTTGCGGATTCGCTGCTTCAGGCTGCGTATAATTGGCGACCGTGGAACGTGCGAGAAATGACGGGTTTGATTGACAGCTGACAGTTAACACGTGTTCAGGTCCTGCCCGCGCTGGTTTAATTAATTCCCTAGTCACGCGATGGCACGAGGAAGATACGATGTCTTGTCAAAGGGACAGTCTCTCGGCTCCTTTGAAACGATTGTAATATAAATAGCATTTGTATTTAGGTACCTTATATGTCATCATAGTCATTAGTCATCTAGAGGTATAAGTTATTATAGTTCATTACACGCCGTGTAAGCCTGACAACATACTACATGCATCTACCTGCATAACATGAGCTGAATTTTTATCTGAATTATTCATGGAGTGCATAGGCTGCAGCGAACAGATGTGCATTCTCCGAGTAATCAAGTAACATATTGCATCGTAAAATGAAAATCCTCTGTTTGAATTATATATGGCACATTTTCCAATAACTCATATCAGAGTTGAGGCAGGTCGCCAGAATGTGGATGGAAATACTGATAGCGTAGGTAAACCTATAAATCTACCGCTAGTGAAATTTCCTCGTGGGGCCATCATTGATTTGTCAGAAATTTTGCGATTGCGATGTATACTTTATGCCATTCAATATTAAACCATTTCGTACGCAACAAAATGAATCGTACTAAACAAAATTATTGTCAAATAAATTTCCTCATGCAACTAATCTTGAAAATTAGTTTAGACTTCAGTTTCAACCTTACAAAACAACTTAGGAAACAATGTCTTACAACAGCACAAACAAACACAGTTTGACCTATTCGCGCGATGAAAACGTGCATGCCACACAACCACACTTAGAAACGGACATCGAACTAATAGACCCACAATTCGTTTCCCGCGGGGACACATTATTTTGAAAAGGGAGACAACTAGTGTCGCGTATCAGCCGCCAGGACAGGAGATGACATGGCGTGGCTTGTCACCGATTTGGCACCGGATTTCACGCACCATACCACGCGTTCGAACGTGCGACGTGCTAGTCACACGTTCGCCATCACGTGACAGAGAAGAAACCCTCGTGCTGCGAAAGAATCAATTATTTTTTTGCTATCTATCTCATGGGCTTGGCACACGGACACTAATTGACCATGCCAAAACGGTTTGTGTCACAAATTAAGAAAGACAAAGGCGAGTGCGTAGACAAAGTTCATGTTATCGTTTCCCCCTTAGAGTCTCCACACTTTCTTCACGAAATTATTTTCGTCGGATATTTGTCTAAGGTCGGCTGACTACGACGTGATCTTTCTATTCTTTGGCGCGTCATGGTGCGAGTGTTACCATTCTTTCCGAAGTCGCGGTCTGTGCTCGAAATGCGATGCCAAAGGGATGGTACTTACGCGATGTGATGCGACCCTGGCTCAAAATAGTCCTGCTCGACATTAGCCTCGGATTTTGGCCATGCAATGTTGCAAAAAATGTGTTACGATGTGCATACTGCAAATTGTAACAAGGTCTTGTCTCGGACATCTCAATTGGTCGTTGCTGTACTGTCTGGTCAACCATTCCTTCCCCTCATTCCTGAGTAGGACCTTCAGGAAGGCCTGCAAGGATAAGAGACTGCGATAAAGCTAATCGGCACATCAACTACTAGCTTATAGTAGTGCTTAACACTTTTTCTCCAAGAGTTGGTAGTAAACATCGTGTTGAATCAAAGCCAAAGCAGGCGTCTTGCGGATGCTTTTCTGTCATCATCTGTTTGGAACCATGGAACGTTTAATAACCTGGCGGCTAAATAGTATATGGCATTAGACTTTTCATAGTTTATGTGCAGTTGGCTGTTTCTTCAATGGCTCAGTTATGAGGTGGGTCATAAATACCACTCATCTGAAATGAATCTTGCTGCTAAGAAATTAGGGCGCAATGATCTATGACAGAGGGCTGTAGATACAAAACGTTTCTTGTTTTCGCTAAAATTAAAAATTTGCAGTTTATTTCGATAGGTTAATTGTTAAATTTGTCATCTTTTTAAAGGTTAATCGTCAATAGAAGATCGAATGGAATAAATGGAATAGATTTACTACTTGTAAATCGTGCATAATCAATAGTTTTTTTAGTTTTTTTAAATATATATTCGATTCTCGGGTATTTTACTATAGTTGTCGTATGGAATTAGAAGGCCGTAAAAGTAAGCAAGGCATTGGACGCTCGATTGTTGGAACAATGCCGAGGCGGGGATACAATTTTAGACAGAGGCTCAACTCTCGAGCTTGTGCCCCACGGCTGAGCGTCGTCCGTCGGCTATCTCGACGCCCTCGTGACCGGCGTTGCCCCATTACGTCGCGGTCCCGGCGTCACTCCACTCCCCTTCCCCCTAGCCACCTTACCCCCTGC
Source organism: Amphinemura sulcicollis (assembly GCA_001676325.1). NCBI lineage: Eukaryota > Metazoa > Arthropoda > Insecta > Plecoptera > Nemouridae > Amphinemura > Amphinemura sulcicollis. Next base: position 19,215 of record LVVV01432473.1, on the reverse strand, counting down.
CTGCTACCACCTTCACTCCTTCTCACGTGCTCTTCGCAATTGTCTTCTTTTGCCAGCACTAAAATGCAGTACAAAATCTTGTGGTCCTGCGTAAATATTTTTGGAAGCTATGAATGAAGACGCTTAAGAAAACTAATGGATTCTCCACGCTTTTAATTTGTTTGAAATGCCCCTTACTCTATTTAATTCCACAGAGGCTATAAAAATATTTGTGTCTCACTCTACAATATCTTGGTGTGTTTTCGATTTTTTCCGCACATTAATTCATCTGTCTGTTCGCGCATATGTGAGAGTCCAAGTGTCCGATGTTTCTATCACACGAGTCTAAATTTAATTGTTCTCCTACCATCTTTTCAAACCCCTCCGTTTATTTCGTCACCGATTTTGGCCCAGACTAATATTTTCGAGGGTCATTCGGCATTTCGACGCTGGTCCCTTCGGTTCTGCACACCCGCCTCCCGTCTTCCGCCGCCGCCGCCGCCGCCGCTGCTGCAAGTCACTTGCGAGATCAGTGTTTTCTTATACGTCGCCGGATTTAACGAGTGACCGACGGGTTTAGTGGCTTCTTATTGACTACCCACACCATTGCCGAACGTTACTTTGTTTGAAATCGATTTGGCGGTTAATTAACGGTCAGCGTTTGTGAATATTTCGTCGAGATGGATTTAAGTGATGTACAGGAAGTGTGGAGAGTAAACATCGCACTGCTATAACAGTTCCAAAGACCGATAAAGCGTTTAAAACGTTAAGTGACGAAGTTAAATATCTGATAACTGCATTTTAAATTGCCGAGGAAAAATGGCACCAAGTCGATTCAGTTGTTTTTCGCTAGAGCCGATGAAGTTCCCGATTGATATGAACCACCAGTCGGACACTGTGAGAGGATACGAAAAAGTAAGTAATATTCATCCTCGCGGTTGGCCACTTTAATATAGCTAGCTAGGTATTTAATTCAATCGCAATTTCCACAAGATGAAAATTATGGTGCATCCATTGGTTTGGCAGCTCCCTCGGGCTGCAAATACTTTAGCCGTGACAAGCATGTACATAATTCATTGAGTTCATGACTCGATGGGTTGCCGAATAAGTAGGTGATAATTCGATGAGCGGTTATGAAAATGCAGTGCCAGCATTCGCATCCTGGCTAATTAGTAAATACTCTTCGCCGTTGGCTGATGGGCAGATGATTAACATTGGAAAGTATTTATCACAAATGCATTATTGCCTAAATTGACGGCAATCGAATCTAATTCGTTCGAATAGTGGATAGCAAACGCAATACATACATATCCATGCCATGCATAATCTGCATTCTCAATTGCATCAAAACTTACCTATTCGCTTTCATCAAATCGATTTAAGTGATTGTACCTACAAACATGTACAGCAGCACACATATCCTAGACAAAATCTTTGGTTTCACGCGTATTGGCAAACCTAAATAGCTCATTTTTATTCCGAACTGGCCCTGGGCAACAATTACTAATAAAATAAGCTGCAGTTTCCGATGCTGAATTCCACTGAAATTCGCGCTGATATTTGCACAAATTATTACGTGAATCATTTGCTTCTATTTTTCCCTTTCATCGTTTTCCAATTGACATCCAATTTCGATTTCTATTGGTGTTTTCAGCGATAGGAAATTCCGAAAATAGATTTCACTCTTTGAAATCATTTGCTCTGAACTTTTTAATGGTAAGCAAACGAATTTCTTTGCGGGGAAGAAGACAAAATGAAATGTTTACTCAAGCACCCAGAAAGCTTTGATACCTTACACTTCGAGGCGTTCGTCTGAAAGTATTTGGCATTTACAGCCGTGCATTTGACCAGTAGTAAATAGTAATTCATATAATCAAGAGTGTGAGAGAGGGAGTATGGTGGCACTCCAGGATCCTGAAAATGCGCTGTTTTATTCATTTTGATCGCACCCAACTTTCAAAATTTGAGAGCGGGCCAATTTCGTACGCACCAGTGCCATGTGTCCGTGAATAAAACTGGGCCATACCACAATATCAAATAGTGATGCATATAAATAGTCGGTCATAATAAAATCCGAGAGACGAGCTTACACCTACAACAAATTATCAGATTTTTCACTTTCACCGATGCTTTGTCGGCATTTTTGAAGCGATATTTTAGTAAATACGACAAAAATAATAACACGCAGAGGAATATCTATACATTTAAATTAATGTACTGTATACTGTTGTTTAAGAATTCAGTGCAAATTGTAAATGCGATAAATTCTCTTTGATATATATATATTTAGTAAATACCAAAACTTCACAAAACGAAGCGCTTTTTCTTTCTAGCTATCCCAGACCCCTCTAGTCAATACAGGGCACACAAGCATTCCCCAGGGAATAAGTTTGGCAAGTGCGATCGCAAGCAGCCACGGCGATTTGAATGACTCATGGTGACAACAGCTTTACAACCCTATTTGCGTTTCGTCTAGTTGCTTCTAGTTGCGTCGTTACTTGTCGGCTCACAAGAACACATTGGCATTGATATCGGCACTGAAAGTAAATCGAGAGAAGCCGCTGACAGATATAGGTGCAATATCAATCAATCAAAGACCACCAATTTTCCAATATATTAAAAGCAGCATATTGTAGCATATATGCTACAGATGGCCTACAGTCACCTACAATCTCTTCCCTCGCGAATTATTTTCTATTTCTTGCGGGCACTTAACATTTCGCCAAGCTAGTAAGCGAAGGATGATTTATATTTACAATCATTTTGCTGGCTCCGTTTCACTTTGACAGACTAGTGCAGTTGCGAGTGCTACCAAGCAAACTATTAGCGCACGCCAAATGGCTAACCCATTAATTATTTCTGGGACAATAAACTTAACGACTGCATATTCGCCTTTATTATTCTATCCTAATTCCCGTTGGCCCAGTTATGAAGCAAAGCTGCTCAAAGTGGTTTATTACATTATTATTCTTATCATCATCATTGAATGACAGATTTCCCCACTCCCTTCAACGATAGTCCGATCAAGTTGTGAGGCATTTTCATTTATTTACTATCAAAATCATATCGTATAACTCTTTATTTCATGTTGTTTAAATTTATATTGGAGTGTCCACCGACGTCGCAAAGTTGGTTTCAGTTTGTTTTTTGTCGCTTTTTTGCATTCCGAGTCCCGATTAGCGGCATGAAGGTCTAGATCACTAAAAATAGTCCACTAGGCTGTTTTAGTTGGCAGAATATTCAATGGACAACACTGTTGAGTGCAGCGAGGTATCCCAGCTTGGAGATAACCAAGATAAAAGTCCGAATTGACCCAAAACGGCAAAAAGATCCTCAAAAAGATGATGCCTTGCAAGAAACTTCTAAAAATATTCTGGGCTCGATCCAAAATTATGATTAATTAGATGAGATGATGTAATATTTTTACACATATTGATAAATCTTTTTATAAATGCACGGAAGTTTTGTCGGTGTGGCAATAATTTTAACTTTCTGGGCCATCTATAATGACAGTATATTTGACTGATTCTCCAAGTCCGAAATAGTTATTCGCTACATATTTTACTTATTTATAAACAGCAAGAATTTCCTAGTCCCAACTCAACAACATCTGACCAAAATATCTCTGCATTTGTTCGCAGGGGCCGGAAATGATACGTGTGTCCAAGTTCTACAAAGACTCCAAGGAAGGGAAATTCGTTAGCTACATCGACAAAGACACCCGGACACTTTACGAAACTTTCAGAAGGGGCGCCAAAGAATCAAGTGAGCAAAATTGAGTAACTGACAGTGACACCAGAATCAAAACCTATCGATGTCGAATCATACAGTATGTGTTGGCTTGGGGAAATGTGCGCTCGCTGCGCAACAAATAGTCGTTTGAAAACTACATTCAAAATAGTTCAGTTGGCAAAATCAGTTGGCAAAATTGGCCACATGTGCAAATTACAGTACCCTAACAACATCTTCCAACCATGTTATCCGAATCAACAAAGTTCTACCCCTGCAACTAGCTCGATTTCAGATCGATTGGTATGGTGGGTGTCTAATGTTTTGACAACATACCCTGTGTCAATGATTGGTCTAATGGCGTCGGCTCGACTTTAGATAACGGTCCGTGCCTCGGATGGCGCGAAACACCCACGAAACCCTACCAGTGGCTGCACTACAACGAAGCGCTGCTGCGTGCCAAGAACTTCGGGTCTGGACTGGTAGCACATGGTCTGAGCCCTTGCTCCGAAACATTCATCGGCATCTACAGTCAGAACTGTCCAGAGTGGATCCTGACGGAGCAGGGAGCCTACTGCTACTCGATGGTTATCGTGCCTCTCTACGACACCTTGGGGCCCGATGCATGTGCTTACATTATCAAGCAAGGTGGGTGCTCGTCTCAAATTAATTGCAAAAACTGAAAGCGGAGTAGCCATGTGTAAGGCCGCGATATTTTTGGGATTTCACTCCTAGCTTGTCCCTTCTTGCTATGAAATAGAAAACTTTTTCCTGGAATTAAAAAATAAAATAAATAAATGACAACTGCATTTCTTTCTTCAGCTAATATAAGCATTGTCGTGGTTGATGACGACGCCAAATGCAACCTGCTCTTAGACAAAGCGCCGAAGTGTCTAAAGAAGTTAATTGCTATCAAAGAGACGAGACCAGCGACCAATCAAAGAGCCAAGAACCGAGGAGTGGAAATCATACGGTTTGAAGAGGTTGAGAAACTTGGTGCTGCCAAGGATAACAAAGAAGTGGTGAGTAGTAGCCTTCGATTCAATTTAGCGAGCAATCCATTCCTTCCCGTTGTTCGCTCTTCTCAGCTGAACGTGCGCAGGTACGATATTCCTAGGTTTTTAAGCCGACTAAAAAATCTGAGATCGAATAAGCACAGATATTAGGAGAGGAGAACAGCAATCTCCAAATTTTGCAGCGATGGATTTTTTAACCGAAAAACTGCGACTGGCGTCAGAACCAGGTGGCCCGCATTAAAATCCCGCAATCTATGATATTTCATAATAAATTCTATCGAGGCAAGACATCCCTATAAAGCTTTCCCTTTTGACAGTGAACATATCGCGAGTGGAAATTGAATGCATTCCACATGGAATCCGATGGCAATAACGTGTAGTTCACAACGACGAGATGTTTGCCCATAGCCTCCGAAGTTGACCGACTTGTGCACGATCTGCTACACGTCGGGCACGACGGGAAACCCGAAGGGCGTGATGCTCAGCCACGAGAACGTCGTCGCGGGGGTGTGCTCCGTGATGCTGCAACTTGGAGACCACCGGCCGGCCAAGACGGACACCATGATCTCTTACCTACCCTTGGCGCACATGCTGGAACGATGCTGTGAGGTGAGATATCAGCATCGCCTCGCTAAACAATGATGACACTTTTCACTAAAACTAAGGGCTCTTGCAAGCTACGATCTTGCCATATCATTGCCACTGTCATCATTACCAGAAAACAACCAGCTTGAAATACTCGTAGGTACTCGTAGGAAATACTCCTTACAAGGAGATCAAAGTCCAACTCGCGTACACCATTTGTTATGAATTTCTGTGGAAATAGCTTTAAAACTAATGACCTTGACCTTGGCATTGACCTTGGGGCCGATAACCACAAATCCCAGGCAATATCCTCAGAGTTAATAGAGTCCCAGAGTTGAAAGATGAACAGCCAGATGCAGTTGGCTTCCTCCGCTTGAAGCCTTGAAAGTCAGGGAAAATTTCCTAGCTTTGTGGACCAAGGCCCTGGATATCAAATGCCAGGTACTACGATTGCCTTCCAAAGATGTCGAACTGCAAACATCTTCTCTGGCGCTTTCCAAAATCCTTCCAAGTTGACTACTTGCTCCATTCCTAAACCATATCCCGATTTCCCACTGGCTAAGCTGACCTCTGATTTCAAGTGGTCTCTTCTTGTGCCTACAGAACGGCATGTACCTAGCAGGAGGCTGCGTGGGCTTCTTCTCCGGCAGCATCCCCCGTCTGGCTGAAGACATGAAGGCTCTTAGGCCAACTGTGATGCCTGCTGTGCCGCGATTGCTCAATCGGATCTACGACAAGGTCATGTCCGAGCTGCATGGATCTTTCATCAAGAAGATGCTTTTCAACATGGCGATGAGTGCCAAGGAGGGGGAGCTCAAGAGGTAAGCAATTTTTTAGGAAATTCTCAGCGTAGTCTTTAAATGTGAAGCTTTGACACACTCGTAAGAAAGAGTGCCAAATTTATTATGAGAGTTTTTATAGTTTGAACATGATGACGATGACCTTGCTCTGCAAAGGAAATTAATCCCCTTGTTAGTTGTGCCGCTGAAAGTTACAGGGCATTCGACAAATTTCTACACTAATCTTCGTGACTCAAACTGAATGACGGAAATACATAGTATTTACTTAACATATCTCTTCTCTTGTGTCAACAGGGGAATCATTCGCAACAACAGTTTCTGGGACAAGTTGGTGTTTCGGAAAATGCAAGACAGCATGGGAGGCCGTCTTCGCTTGATGGTCGTCGGCTCTGCTCCCTTGGCTGGCAACGTCCTGACTTTCATTCGCTGCTCTCTTGGCTGCCTCGTAAGTCGTCTTTGGCCTTCACTGCTTTATCCCGGAAGTTAAGCAACAGTTCGAAAAACCAAGTATTGGATGAGTGACCACCAAAAATAACTAGTGTGTCAGAAGTTTCTTCGGGAGAGAGTGTAAAGATTAGGATGTCTTACTAACTTTAGGTTTTTGCAATGGTTTTGGAAGTCGGATAGTGGATTTCTACCCACATGTGTGATCTCGATGCGATGATCTCTTTGATGATCATTGACAATTGCTTCTTGACCAATGTTCCAGTCAACAGCTCCAGTTTCATTTCAGATAAACAAAAAATGTTTAATAATTTAAAACCATTATTAGTGCTCGATTCATTGACCCCCTTGATATTTGCCTTGATTTTAAAACAGAAGTATTCCAAATTATGAGAAGTGAATGTGATGTCAATGATCACTGCCTAATGATCTGATCTCCCTGTGCAGGTCGTCGAGGGCTACGGGCAGACTGAGTGCTGTGCGCCCGTCACACTGACCGTTCAGGGCGATCACGTCCCCGAACACGTGGGCCCGCCCGTCTCCTGCTGCTGCGTCAAGCTCGTCGACGTGCCCGAGATGGAGTACTATGCCGACAAGGGCCAGGGTGAGGTCTGCGTAATGGGCACCAACGTCTTCCTCGGCTATTACAAGGAGGACGACAAGACCAACGAGACGATAGACGCTGATGGCTGGCACCACACCGGGGATGTCGGCATGTGGCTGCCCGTAAGATGAATGCTCGTGATTTTCCCATCGTATTCTTGTGTTAAACCATTAAATGAACATACTGATGGCTGAGTTTTTCCTTTTAAGAATGGCACCCTAAAGATCATCGACCGCAAGAAACATATCTTCAAGCTGTCGCAAGGCGAATATATAGTTCCTGAAAAGATTGAAAACTGCTACATACGAAGTCAATATGTGCAACAGGTTTACGTCTGCGGAGAGTCTTTGAAGGTAAGAGCAAGGCCATACTAACAACAAATTAAAATTGTTGCCATTGATTTGACATTTTCTGGTTCTCTTTTCCCAGTTCTGTTTTTCTTTTGTTAATTTTTTCTGCTGATTATTATGCATTCCCAGAAAAAACTTATTTTACTTTAATTTCCAATCTTTTCCATGAGCCGAAGCTTAAACACGGGCTCATATAAAACCTGCTGCTGCTCCACCTGGGCTTACTGGGCCAACACATGATAGCCGAGTGTTTCTGCTTTGCAGTCGTGCATCGTAGCTGTGGTTGTCCCCGACGTGGATGTCATCAAGTGCTGGGCGTCGGAGAACAAAATTGCGGGGACGCTGTCCGTGCTCTGCGCCCACCCTGAGGTCAAGCAGCTCATCTACGATGACATGGTAGCCTGGGGCAAAGAGGGCGGGCTCAAATCTTTCGAGCAGGTAGGCACAGGGGCCAAGAGCTAGTACAAGGTTATATCTAGCTCTCTAAATAATTGTTAACTATTTGCTCTTTCTCAGGTAAAAGACATATATTTGCATCCAGATCCATTCTCGGTACAGAATGGTCTCCTGACCCCAACAATGAAAAGCAAACGACCACAGCTGAAAATGTACTTCAAGCCGCAAATTGAAGACATGTATGTAAAGCTCACGTAGGAACCGGCGCCAGGGAAGATGCCGTGATGGCATTTGAAGAATTCTCTTCATGCTTTGGCAATGTGAAGAACTATCACAAATAGATAGGATCACAATAAACGACTGGATAGGAGTTAATCGACTTGCCTTCAATTTAAATTGAGGAGAATAGGTACTATTAAAGCTCTTGTTAGAATGTGCAAGAAGAAATAGGGGTTGAGAGTCTAGATAAACATAGAACAAATTGAGGGCTGAAGATGTCATGTGACGGCTGTACTGGAAAGCCTCGGGAGAAGAAACGATGTTGTGAAACTAAAATACTGCTGAAAAAATGTATATTTGCACTTAAAATCATTTCACCTACAAACACTCGATGATTCGCCCTATAATGCAGCAGTCGACCAGCAACTTGCAATCAACTTTCAATAGGGAAAGCCAATTTCATGGTTGAAACTATAAGTTTTCTATTGAATTTGAAGTTTCCCATATTGCGATCAATTTAAATCACGTGTTATTATTATCTATATTTATTATTATCTATATTTAATATTATTATTATTATTATTATTACCAACTACTAGGATATTATACAATTATATCGTCCGTTCAGCGTTTGTTACGACTTGTTATATAGAAGTAGGTAGTTAGTTACATAGGAGTTAAAGTTTTGGTAAGTAGGTAATTTAATTTCTGACAGTTACAATGAATTGTCATCCCCCACAAATTTAAAATGAAATATGAAAAACAAACTCTGGATTTGGAACAAGAAACTAGAAAAAATATATTGTACCTACACATTTTTCCAATCTACCTATATCAAATCATTGAATTCTAGTCCAAATCATTGCCTTAGATGAAGATGTTATTAAGTCTTTAAAACATTCCTGACGAATCTGTTGTTTATTCAATTGACTAGAAATGTATCGAATCAATTATTCACATGGTTTGCTGCTGTATTTAGAATATTCTTAAGGTCTGTTTGCCTTCACCTGAATTCATCTGCAACATGTCTGAGTAGATGCCTATTCAGCATAGAATGTACAGCTACCCACTTGTTTATGTTTGACGTTTTACGCTGCTCTTACTAGAAAACTTATTAAAACATGAATTACTGTTAAGTTACTAATTACTAATTAGTAACTTACATTGTTGGGAAATGCATACTGAATTGATGACATAATAATTTATGAATTTGACATGCGTATGTGGTTGATTGTTGTTGGTTTAACTTAGTCATGACTGAGGCATTGCAAGTTGCAACTCTGTCACACATCCCAAAAAAGGCTTCAATGGCTTCAGCCAAAAATGGCAAATAATAGCTTCGATATTCAAAACATCTTCAAAACTCCCCAAACTCGACCTGGTATAGCAAACAGGTAATAATAACTACAAGCAAATCTTGCCTTGGAAACTAGAGTAGACAGGATTATTTAGATAGAGGGTCATATTAGGGAGTCTTAATGCTTCGAACCTGCTCGGTGACGGCTAGGCATATGTGCCGGAAATGTACTCTGCAATGATAGTATCTACAGTGATACATGAATGCACCGGCAAGTAATAACTCAAACACTAGTCTCAATTGTTAATTGTTGGGTCAATTAAAAATTATACATCCCTTTTGATCTGTATAGGTACCTAGATAAGTAAAAAATATAAGACATTAACTTTTATAGATCTCACTTCACAATTTTATTTCAAATAACTTTCTGTACAGTTTAGCCTAAATGGTTTAACTGAAAAGGGTTCTGGATTCTTGCAATAAAGTCCAAAAACGGTCTTGTTATACATAAAAGGCGATTTGGTAATTTATTTATTGTTTAATAAAACATGGAATGCTGTTGAGATCTAGGTCCAAATTTCCAAATAAATTAATTATGCAGTGGGCCAGATTACCGTAATACATACATACTAATATAACGTCAACTTTAGTAAAAACTTAACAAAATAAATACTAAATACAGTTTGTACAGTACCAAATATTTACATACTTATTACAAAACATTTCAGGTATTATCCCGAGCAAGGAAAAAGCATTTTGCAATTGTAATTTTAGTACAAAATGAAGACTTATATTAAATAATTTGGTAGGTACTTTGAATTAGGTAAAGAAAAAACAGGGGGGGGGCATTAAATCAGTTAAAAAGTAACAAAATTTCCATCAAATAAAATAACCATCCATTCAGTTTGTAGCAGCATAAGCAAAATGCATAGTTCAAAATGTTGCTAGATCACATTGATGTGGATCAACTCATTACGGTGAAGATTTCCTTGGATTGCAAACAGGTAGGCACATCACACCCATAGTGAGAAGAATAATTAAATTAATTTCTAGTGAAGGAAAAGTATAGACCAGCTGTAATACAAATAACAAAAACGAATGCCACGCCGAACAAAATCAGTCGGTGTTGCATTGAGCGCATGATCATGCCACTAATTACTCGAGAACTCCTTCCCAATTCAGCATCTGTTTCACGTAGCTGGAAAAACAATGTCATTATTACCCCATTTTGTTTGCTTGAATCATAAAAGCTGCAAGAAAATATTAAGATCTTTTCCTTCACTAAAAATGCTAGTCGTCCGACTTACCCGACTACGTGAATTTTGAATTGTTTCTCGTTGAGAGTGCAAGTCCTGCAAAACCTGAGCGCCAATTTGCTCTGTCTCCAAAACAATTCTGTAACCTGAAGTCAGATGCTTTCCCGTGCGTTCAATACGTTCTGAATTGTCGAGCAGTCGAAGTTTTTGATCATCTTTCATACCAAGATCGGAACTGTACAGATCATCTTGGTAACCTCCTGTTCCTTAACACACAACAAAACAAAGATTAAGATTTTGAGTTTTGGGGGTTTATTTAGGGTTCAACCCAACTGCCAAAATGCAAAACCTTCAATTCTACTATTAATTGAGTAGAGCTATCTTGCAATTCTACTTCTCGTGTATTATCCAACGTTTGGGTAAAAATAGCAATATGATACTACAAAATCAGCAGACAACTAAAACTAAATATTATGTTAACAAATATGTTTTGAATGACACCAAATCAGATAATAAACCCAATCAATTTGTCAGATCTCTAGTTGCAAAACTGTGGCACGCAGCATAAAAAGGTACGTAACTTCAATTATCACAATCATCCTTGGGAAGTATGCAAGGGACATAAGTATCTAGAAACGCAAGCATGTAATGACATTCTCAGAAGGGTGCATTGCAACTATAAGTGCTGTTTAGTAGGTAGGTAGGTTTAGTAGGTAGTTTAAGTAGGTAGAGACCATAGTCAGAATTCTTCAGGCTCCGAGAAATCTCTAACTCATTACTACCTTCTGGTCTTTGCGAATGCCTAGCTCTCACAAACTCTTGGCTCAAACGACCCAGTTCCGCTCTGTAGCTTTCCACGCGTGTTTTTAACCGAGCTCTCTGAGGGGCCTCCACCTCACGGACTTCCAGCTCCATTTGTTCGAGCTAAGTCAAACAAACAAACAAAATCACTTGTAAGCCAACCAAAGGAGAGAGCAAGCAACAAGTAGCAGAGTAGTGGTGACATTACTGCAATCTCCGTTCATGTGTATGGTAAGACTATAGAACTCACCAGTTCTTTTGCTTCTTCAACTTGCCTCTCGACATCTAAGACGAGGCTGATCTTATCCGCTGAAATAAATAAAGGGCATTATTAAACAAAATAACATGACATTTCGGGCGTAGACTATTGTGACAGTTCGAAGGCCATATGCTAAAAGCAATTCCTAATTTCACATGTATGCTGGCATAAAACACTTTACTATTAATGGAATTGCATGAATAAGCCCTTACCACCATTTAGAGGTGATATCTGACCAATTTTAGCCGTGATATCAGCAGTCAAAACGGCATATTGCTGCTCATAATTCTCGATGAGCGACGCCATTGCGATTTATATGTCACTTTTGGATTCCATCAGCTGTAGAGAAGTTTAACACGAGCAGGCTGTGGGAACTGTCGGTGTAGTACTCCTTCCGGTTAACCTACCATAGGTGTGTAAACGATAGAGATATTTATTTTCTGAAATCGCCAATCATCGGCCTTAACGTTCTAAATATTGCTTCATAAACATCATTATTAATTATCCTGAGTATATTTTTACAGAAATATCTTAGTCGTTGTGTCACTAGTTATGCTGATATCTGTTTGTTTTTAGGTTAAATAATTATGGTTCAACGTTTGGTGTACCGACGACGTTTGTCGTACAACACCAAAAGCAATCGCAGGAGAGTGTAAGTATTTGTTTTTCGTGTATATAATTATAGCGTATATTACGCGAGATTTTATTTACGGCTGTTTAAATTCAAGCCTTGAACCTGTATATTCCTTAATTTATTGTTGGTGGCCATTGCAGGTGCAGTGGTGTTATTGGCTAATTTGATAATTTTTGTTTTGTATAATCCAGGGTTCGCACTCCTGGTGGCAGATTGGTCTATCAGTACCTGAAGAAGCCGAAGAAGGTCCCGAGATGTGGTCAATGCAAGGACAAGCTGAGGGGCATCAAGCCAGCGCGACCCATGCAGCGATCTCGCATGTGTAAGCGAAAGAAGACCGTCAAGCGAGCCTACGGTGGTGTTCTGTGCCACAAGTGTGTCAAGGAAAGGTAATCCGCTGCACAATGCTTCGTATCATTAACAGCACAAAACAAGACAACATAGGTACCTAATATGTTCTGTGTATTGAAAGCCTTTTACAACCAACTTATCTTTTAAATTAATGCTAACTTAGTTTAAGTCCCCATCTTTCATCCAGAAAACAAGGCAACACAATACTAAATGGATGAATGATAATATTTAATTTGTGTAACCTACCTTGTTTATTTCTACCTCACATGTGGTTCTACTACAGCTATTGGACCTGATCAGGATAACACTTGACATTAATTTCACAACAAAAGACAGGAAGTTGGCTCTGATCCCAAGTTCGATTCATGCAATTAAAATTTAGCTGCAGGTTATAATGACATTGTGCTGTCTCAGCATTGGGGACATATTGACATTTCAAATTTAACAGGCAGTCTAAAGAGCTGGAGATCACAGTTACTTGGCTGCAATGCCTTCCTGTGTCTTCTTCAGGCAAATGACTCCTAAGATAAATAAGGATTGAAAAAGCATTGGGAGAAGGGAGAGTTTTAGAAAAATATACAATCAAGGAAGGTAGCTTTGGAACTTCCAAATTTGGTGCCTGTTAACTGGAGGAAAGCATATGCTAGACAACCATTAATAAAGTCTGTACAACATCTCAAATTGACAACTGGGCTCGATCGATCGTTCATCCTTGCAAGAAAGCTTGCCAAGCTTTTGCCTGATTTGCGCTTGTAGTCATTATGGAGACCAGTGGCGGTTCGTGGGTCTTAAAAGTGGGGGGCACTTCCCCTCCCCCCCCCAGCAAGCATGCAGATTGCTTCACACTACATTGCCTTTGCCTTACACTATCAAAGATTGTGCATCGATGAAAATTGATGAAAAGTGCGTAAACTACTTACAGTTTTGCAAAGCTATCTATAGCTGAGGTCGAGGCGCCACAAACGCACGCAAGCGAGTTCAGAAAAATGATTATTGTTTTTAATTATTACTAGATTATTGGGTTTAACCATTCGTAAACACTGGTAGTGTGGATACGCGTGATAGACACAAGAGCAGGCAACCATGAACTGACCTAGACCAAGATTCCAGTGGCAAGACCACTTGTTTACATTTTGTGACACATTTGGCATCCAGATGTGGCCAATTCTGGTCAGACCTTAGGGCCTGTGATTTCTATCTTCTATTCTTTCTACTTCTATCGGCTCTTGGTCCTCGGTCCAGCATGGTGCCTCTCCTGTGACATATTCAGACCATTTGCTCTGCACATCTCGGCAACGCCACCCGGCCCTCAAGCGCTCAAAATCAGAGCTGTGCCTCCTCTGTGACGTCACGCGCTGAAACCTGGGCAGTCGGCAACCGCGGGGTGCTAGTGCACTGCGGGTTGTCTGCCAACCCTGGGCGCCAGGAGTAAAACCAAAAAGCTGAACTAAAACTAAAGAAATCCTAAAATCTTCCCTCCTCCATTTTTGGGGAGGCCGTGCCTCATGCACAAACCACCACTGCTGGAGACCCTTTCCGCTTTGTGAAGATGGTTGGTTTAAAGTGTTGGACAGCTTGCTAGAATTAGTTGAAACTAGTTAAAATTACGAAAGCTTGCAATGGGCAGTACAGTTTATTATTAAGTTTGCAAATTCACTTTTCAAAAATGTCAACCACTCTTGGATCTTAACCCGAAGCTGAAGGTCCCGGGTTCGGATCCCGGAGTGGATGACATTTTTGAGAAGTGAAGTTGAAAACTTAATAATAAAAAGCTTGCTAGAATGTACGCCAAGGACACCTCCAACACCAACTAAACGCAGTGGTGTATGTCCTCTCACCTGGCAACAAATTTGTGGGCTGCAAATTGTGTTTCTCCTGTTGACATTTTGAGGGGGGTCTTTGGAAATTACCATGTTTGAATGTGAACCTATAGGTTGTACCCCCAAAGGGCACAGTACTACAAGGATCTCTCTCAAAACATTGGGAATCTAAGTAAGAACAGTTCCAAGGTTTCCCAAATATCATTCGTCACAGTCGTGCGTTCGTTTGGGTGCAGCTCTGCAAACTCGCGCACACAGATTAAAAAAATCAAAACAACTTGAGCGTTATATTCATTTGTTGGGCCATCTGCTTGATGATGTGTTTTGGAGTTCATTGTTTATGGTGCTGGTCATTCGTTAGGCTGTGTTTAATTTTTCTAATTTTGATTCCAGGATTGTGCGAGCGTTCCTCATTGAAGAACAGAAGATTGTTGTAAAGGTACTGAAGGCTCAGCAGGCATCGACCAAACAGAAGAAGGCCGAGAAGTAGACATGTACAATCTAAACGTCTTGCATAAAACTTTTTTTGTCTAATGTACAAAATGTGTTGCATTTTTTTAACTTATTCCCTGCTTTATTCTATGCTATTCCCTTGATCTATATTTTTGACATTGTGTACTATCGAGGAATTTGTGATGAATTTCAGGGTTTCTATCATAAAATATGTGCCTACTTGTGGCTGTCCAACAATCCAATTAATTTTAGGAGCAATTGCACGTACAGTCCAGTGTATGGTTCTATATATATTTTAGATTACGTTCTTTATAACATTTAGGTGCATTTTGCAATGCACGAAAGTTTTGACCGCGTTTTGTGAGGCATGTGTTGAGGTCCTTGAACGCCGTAGTTCGGCATCATCGCCGTGGCTGCGAGCAGCGCTCCTTCCTTCAGACAGTGAAAAGAAAATGGCTGCCATGCCTGGCAGTCCCACCATGGGCGGAAAAACAAGATTACTTTTTGGACTAGGCGTATTACTGGGACAAGGGAAATTAAGTAAGTTTTTCATTCTTTTTGCTCTGTTTGCCATGTTCTAGTTGCTGTTGAGATTTATTTTTAGACCAATGAGCTACGAAAGCAGTTTTGCTTGACGTCTGTGGTATGACCAATGTTTACGACGCTGGGTACGAAGAAATTGAAAGGACCAGAAAATGGGAGTGATACTGCACGAGTTTCCATATTTCCTTATTTTAAGAAGGCCAGATGTGATATTACACTACCCTGCGAGAGTGAAAATTAATTATGAGCCGTGCCCATTTCTGGGAAATCTGGCCAAGGCAATCTATTTTGGGGGTATGACCCCTGGATGTCAAAGTTGTAACCCTTGATCGCGAGATTTTTTAAGCACATCTGGCTGACTCCCATCGGAATCGACGCACTTTAATTAATAACTGGAGGGTGCAGTGTCGGGAATAGGTATTATTCCACAATCATTGCGCTAATTTGCCAATGCCACAGACATGAAAGAGCTGCCCCATACCCAAAGGATGTTATGATCATGTTATGATGTTTCGTTTCTGCGAGTTGAGGGGTTGGAACTGAACACTTGCGATGCCACCTGTTCGTGTCTTCCAACGACAGAATGATAATATTTGGTCGATTAACACTGCTTTCAAAAATCACTTACGTAAGATTCGCAAAATTCTGGAACTAACTGAATATTCTAATTACTGTAAGCTGTGCTTTAATTGCATAATTCTCCGTGTCTGTCGAGAGTCGACAGTCCACAACTGATCTGAATTCATTTAGCGGGTAATTCTACTTGCAACATGTTCTGCGCACCGTTTAATTCCCATACGTAATCGTTGATAATGGATCAGCTGGGAAAAGAATAGCCAAAAGAGCTGCATAAAGGCCTATTACCAAACGCAGCAGTGCTCAATGAAATTCCACTTCTTACTCATACAGGAAAATACTACTGTAAAAAACTATGCGGAAATGCGTGAAACTAGCCATATTTTTTTTTTACTGTCTTAAATCCACCTCATAATTGCACTCCTGGTTGCTCTCTGCTTGTGGATCAACCAAACGTGTTCGTAGATCGGGATTGCGTTTAGCCTCGTGTGGCATGGTCTCGCCGTAGAGGTGCCCTCTTGTCCGGCCGCCTCGGGCACTCCTCGATGGTGCCGCCAGAGATTTATTTGCGTCGCGCCTCTGTCTCGGACAATCCCCTTCCATGCGCGTCGTCGAGGCTCAACCTCTTTCAGCATCTCTCGCCTGCACGGCACCACAAAGGAAAGGAGCGCGGTGGCGCCTAGCCCCGCACCAAACAGACTTGCCGTTCACGGCTAAGAAGGTTGCCTTGCAGATCGCTCCAAGATTATCACGCGATTTAAGAATCAGCCTTTAAATGTTAGGTGTGTTGGTGGTTTTACTTTCGTGGGCGGTTAAAAATACGGGTGAGAGACTGCAGTGTTACAACGGGAGTTGTAGTTTTGGTATAATTGTCAACCTTTCCTACTTGGGAGTGGGCGAGAGGTTGGTGGGAAAATAACTGTGATTACTGATTATCTCTTTTGAAGGGATGGTGCAAATAACAGACAGATCAGACCCTTTTGTTTTAAAATGCCGCTGTAAGTCTTGGTGACTGTAAACAGCTTGAGACATCAGTACCTATATCTTTTATACCTGTTTTATATCTATAACCATGCATTTGTTTAAAAATAAGCTTTTTTCCAAACAGGTGCTAGTCATTAGTGGATATTAAACATCTTTTTATTTGAAAGATATCTCAATATTTTGTTGATATCTAACATTTACATCTAGTGCAGGACCTAGGTCAAAACTAAATTAATTGACTGACATAGTCACTAGTTGGCACATGTTTTGGACTGGCAAGAACCTGATTGTCCAGTCCATAATTATGTAGGTCTAAAATGAACACAAAAAGTTCAGAGTGGTAGATAAGTTCAAAGGTCTAAGATCAACACCTTCAGTAATGCACAGAAATGTGTTGAGACTGCTAAAGACTGGATAGTGGATGTTATTTGGTACTAAAATGCCTAACTAGTTATTTTATTTAGTTTGTCAGAGGTCTTAAATTGAATATTACGACTTCCTAAGACCAAGATTGACTCTAAAGAAAATCTCTTTGATCTGAATGTACCTATTTACTTTTATTTATAAATTTTCCGTCATTGCTAGAGATTTTATAACGAAGCCGTCTGACCGTATTTTGCAGCTAGCAGCGTGGTGTGCTTCTGTGCCGGGCACTGTCCGGACGACCGGGAGAATGGCACTTGTGTCGGCCGGCCCGGCAGCCAGTGCTTCAGTGCGGTCGAGGCTGTCTACAATGACGAGACGGGAGAGATGGAGCCCGAGCGCAGCTACGGCTGTCTACCCCCCGACGAGAGCGGCTTCATGCAGGTTAGAAAGCCAATAAACTTGCAGCATGTTATACATCTGCCAAGGGGAAATTTGAGTTTGCTTGATTTGTAGATTTGATGTGTTCAAAAATTTACTCTACAATTTTAAAACTTTACTACAACAGGGATAGAATCTAACTGGATTGAAATGGAAATGTTTGTTGAGAAATTAAGGCCCCACTTCTCTAAAGTGGTAATAGCCACATATGATTGGAAATCAGTAATGTGTTCAGGCAGCTAACGCAAGGAGATTATCTGTTCATTGCATCGACTTGAACCATGTGTTCCTGCGTGCGCAGTGCAAAGGCCACCTGGTGCCGCACCTCAACGGCAAATCGATCGCGTGCTGCAACTACACGGACCTGTGCAACAAGTACCTGGCACCTAACTACGTCCTACGTACGACCACTGCTCGGCCGCAGACGGAATACGACGAAAGTTTGCCTTACTTGCTACTCACCGTTTCTATCACCGTCTGCCTGATTCTCTTCCTCGTCACCGTGGCATGTGTCTACCTCAGGTACGTGCAGCCACGTGAAATGCAAAACTGTTTTAATTGCTCTTTATAAGGCATGGAGCTATTTGGATAAATTATTTGCAGAAAGAAACACATTCACTAGTTTAATATGACATTCGTAACAAGAAGCTGATTAACTCAAAAGAATATTTATTTGTATTACCTAATTATTGATTAAATTTGATTTTCAGTATACACTGATGTGGTCTCATCCTCAAGATGAGCACTTTTCCTTCAAATCCCATAATCTATTTCATGCAACAATGTTATTTCAACTATGCATCCCCTACTCACTAAGCCAGAATCCACAAACATTTCACTTTGTCCTGCACACAGGTACAAGAAGCGTGAAGACCGCCGCCAGATGTACTTGGTGGCCGGCGGACGTTGCGAGCCTTTCCTCGCCAGTAGCGGCACGCTGCAGCAGCTCATCGACCAGAGCTCCGGCTCGGGCTCGGGCCTGCCGCTGCTCGTTCAGCGCACCATTGCCAAGCAGATACAGATGGTGCAGGCCGCCGGAAAAGGCCGGTTCGGCGAAGTGTGGCTGGCGCGGTGGCGGGGGGAACGTGTCGCAGTCAAGGTGTTCTTCACCAGCGAGGAGGCCAGCTGGTTCCGTGAGACGGAAATCTATCAGACCGTGCTCATGAGGCACGAGAATATTCTCGGTGAGTGAACCGAGGAAGGTTGCTCTAAGGGCCGCATTTTACACAGCGTCCTAAAACACAGATAACTTCAAAGCTTTTATTATTAAGTTTGCAACTGCACTTTCCAAAAATGTCATCCAATCCGGGATACG
>LVVV01432472.1:0-24825 GCA_001676325.1 Amphinemura sulcicollis | reverse complement strand
AGAATCATTTCAGTCGGGCTATGCCTTCTTCCATACTTTGCCATCACCTTTCTAGCTGCTCACGCAAGTGGATAACTCTTGTCTATACTGTTCCTTTGTCATTGTTTTTTCAGCCACTATCCAAACAATTTGTGCGTTTAAACAACATAAAACACTTTTTTTTAGACCTCAGCCATTACTGGAATAACTGGTTAT
This sequence comes from Amphinemura sulcicollis, assembly GCA_001676325.1. NCBI lineage: Eukaryota > Metazoa > Arthropoda > Insecta > Plecoptera > Nemouridae > Amphinemura > Amphinemura sulcicollis. Next base: position 24,630 of record LVVV01432472.1, on the reverse strand, counting down.
ATAGCTTTTTAACTACACAAAAAAACTTATATTCATATCACTTGAATAAAAGCAAATAATGTTGCAAGAGATTGGTAAATAACTAAGTCAAGTTTTTTTGGTCAACTCAAGAAAAGTGAAGTTGGCAACTCACCCCATTCTGTTTGATCAGAAGAATCAGCAGCTGCCAGATGAGGATATGGTCATCATCCAGATCCTTCTGCTGCAGACTAGCGATCTTCTGGTTGCAAAACGCGATCAGCGTCTGCTTGTGTGTCTTGCCGCTGCAAACCAAACCAATCAAATGAAACGTAATGAAACCACAGCCAAGTACCAAAGCCATTTACGGTTACGCGAAGTGATGTTGGATGTAGGTAGTGTTAATGGTTTTGCTATGGTAAGACTGTTAGAAGACAGTCGTGAAGATGATTGAGCAATCTTAAATGAAACGTCGGCAAAAGTCAAGGTTCATATTAGGACCAAAAAACAGATTTACCAGAGCAAAACCATTGCCTCTCTCTACTACCAACAAAGCCATTTATTTAACATGCCGCTGAGATGCACTCAATCTTCCCCCTTTATTGAACAAAGTCATGGTGAAATACTCACACATCAGCCACCCAACACCGTCACATGCTACTGAATTGGTGACCGGTTTTTTCTTTAAACAGCAAATACCAATCAACCGAGTCTTCACATGAAAGCATTGCTGCTGGACTCACCGTATTAGAGGCCCGGGGAATATCTTCATCTGATCCTGGGCGATCTTGTCATAGGTATGCCCCTGCATGGGTATCAGCGATATGGTGGCCGGTTGACCGTCTAGCGGGTAGTGCGGCGCGACTTTGACCAGTGTGCCCTGCGCCGAGAGGTTGCCACGCACGTGGGCCGTAGAGTATAGCGTCGGGGTCAGCCGTTGTGGCGTAGATGACCTGACACCGCTCGAACTGATGGGAAAGGCAAGGACATTAATGCTGTAGCTGGGCATGACTTGTTTACAATTGACTGATTGCTTTGGCATAAAAGTGAGCCATCAGCTGTTGAGCAGATTTCGTGACCTGCAGAGGGAGGATGGTCTCTGAAAGCAGTGATATTGATTTGAATTCGAAAGAGAACTGTGATGTGGTCTTAAGATTAAAATTCCTCGGAAGAGCGAAGCTGAATCGGAATTATGACACTAAGTCTTGATCTTGCCACTTTATAACGTAGCCTTTGTTAATAATTTGTAAGTACAGACTATTATACCAAACATTTACGTGTCTGGGTGTCAAAAATTAGCAGAAAAGTTACCAAGACCAAAATTTCAAGACGGCATAATGATAGACTCAACAGAAGCATTTTGATGACAATGGAAGTTGTATTTTACTCATTTTCCGAAAAAACTTGACGCAAAATCTAAATTTTATGAGAAAAGATTGCGTATAACAAAATCATATGTGAATGAGAAGGAAAGAAAAGGGATATGCAGCTTACTGGAAAGTAGAAAAACAACAAACTGCGACAGATCTTTAGAGTTGACAACGTTTCAGCTGATGCCTTTCTCAGTTTCAGAGATGAAGAAGATGAAGATCAAGATGAGATAAAACTGAAGAAGGCAAAAGCCGAAACGTTTTCAACTCACAAGATCTGTCGCAGTTTGGTGTTTTTCTATTTCCCGGTAAGCTACGTATCCCTTTTCTATCGTTCTCACTCACATATATCCAGCCTTTTGGCACATTTTCCTAAATTATATTGCATTACAAAATGAATAATGGTAGGGTCTGCGCTGACATCAATAACATACGGTGGATTTATTTTTTATTCTCTCTACAAAACACCAGACCCTAGAATATCAGAGACCAGTCTCATATCTATAGCCTCAGTAAAACAAAATATTTTTAAAGAATTGTAAAAATAGCAGTAGCAGATAGGTATAGCACAAAGTTACCAGGCTGCAGGCTAAAGAACATGATAGAAGTTGCCTTGTGGAAAGAAGATTTAAGTGGAGAAAAACAGCATACAATTAGATGGATGTTAGTAGCTCAAAATCAACAAAATAAAGCCTAAAAGGATTAGTATGCTAGTAGCAGTTTGGGCAAGCAGTATGTAAAGATAGATCATTAATAATAGACAGCTGACAGTGTAGATGGAAACATAAATTACTTCAGACTGGCTGGCTGCTACGAGTTAAATTGTGTTTTTACCCTCACCTCCCAACATCAATACTTTGCAAGGACAGAGTCGGCCTCCGTAGGCCGTGAGTATTTTGGCTACCAATGTAGGCGCGGCATTTTATTGCAGACAAGTTGCAACTGAAAGTATCACTCGGACTGAAATGAGTGATTGGCAAGATGTCGATTAATATGGTGGGCAGTAACCGAAATGTTATCCGAAGTTGTATTGTATTGTATTGTAATTTTATTTTCCATTTCAGTTATATATAGTTCTATATATATTATATATAGTTACATATAGTTCTTTCTATTGTGGCATCCTTTCATCCTCTCAGTGTAATTTCAGTGTATAAGTGCTCTTTCCTTTCCTTACTTCTCCCTATCTTTTTGTACCATTTTAATTTTTATATCTATTTATAGTCCATTATCTATTGTTCATTCTATGCTTGTTCTGTATCAGATATATGTTAAAACACTGGAATTTTGGAGACCATTTTGATTACAGTGCAATTTTCAACACTGGTAGGTACTGAAAACTGGGGACCCAGTGGTGAGTAGTATGTGTAGCAAAATATTATAGAATGAATGTTAAGGAAAGATAAGGGAAACGCAGCGTACCGAGAAAATGTAGAAAATAAGCTGCGACAGAACTGTTGATGGAGAAAACATTTCGGTGACTGCCTTCTTCAGTTACAGATGAGAAAAACTTTTCTCTGTCAACAAGTTCTGTCGCAGCTTATTTTCTACATTTCCTCGGTAAGCTGCGTTTCCCTTTTCTTTCCTTAACATTCATTGTATCCAGCCATTTGGCACATTTTCCTTAATTACAAAAATTTATAGACTTACAGTTAGAGACAGGAATTTTTCGTGCCCCTCGGAATCGGGAATTCCGTTGAACCCATGAATATCAAAGTTTTCTTTGCAGATGTATCCATATTAATAAATTTCCCCTATTTTGCAATCTCTACAAAACACGAAATTTCGCGAATTTCGACCATAACACCAAAATTGACAATTTATCTGGGAAATTCAAGAAAACTTCGCAAACTAGCAATTTTTTTGCAATTTTTTTGCATTTATTTAAAGAATAAAACGAAAAAACACGAAAAAGTGGGTTTTTAATTTTTTTGATGGCGCCTGATTTAAATCAAGATCACTGGCAAAGTTTTAGAGCTGGCACTCAGTGTGCGCTGGTATGTCAAAATGTGGGTGAGCTGGATTGGTGTTGTATGTTAATGTGCGCAAGATTCTTATGTGTAAGTTTTGTGACTGCAGGCATGAAAGAAAAGATACGTTAGGCAAACATTGTTATGGTGATAAGCACGTCCATAGCAAGGGTAGTTTTTTGGCATCCGGTTAAAAAGGGCAACGCACTATCAAAGAGACCTGCGTGAAGGCGAAAATGAGGAAAAATGTACTGTAAAATTCTCTGAAAATGTGCGTATCAGCAAAATTGCACGTTTTTTTCATAACACCGCCATGACTGCCATAGCAACGCAATCCAAAAAACAAAATTTACCAAATCATAAAACCATAAATTCCTGTCTCTAGTTATAGTTAATGGCAAGGCTTTGTGACTTAAGAGTTAGTGGAAGTTTTTGATTCCATTTCTCTTTACCATCCCAAGCAAATGCCAGGTCATCACCCGTCACAAAAAAAGGCTCCTTGCTAATTCACAGTCCTTACAGACAAAACCAAGAATACAATAAAGCTTTACAAAACCAAAAAAAATAAAACCACTTCAGTGTTGCACTCACATATCCTGGTATTGTTTGTTCTCCGAACTGCGGCCAGAGTGTACACTGCCCCTGCCATCATCTCGGTATGAGTTGCTCGTTTCTTGCATCTTGAGCCACGGCGTGAACTTGTAGTAGAACCAGTTGTGGTGCGCCTTGGTGGACCACGGCAGGCCGCGCACAGCGTTGAAGTAGTCCACGGATTCGTTGCTGATCGGGGCCGCGGCGTAGTAAGCTGGGAACAGCAAGTAACCATAGAGCTTAGTCCACATTTGTTGAATGGGAATATTGGTTCGTATAACCCCATATTCGGCATATCAATCCCATCTCCAATTTACATAAAACAACTTTTTATTTTCACAGATTTTTTCATACCCCAGTAACCCTAATGAATTCATTGCCACACCAGCTATTAATATTCATTGGATTTGGTAAAACCTCCTTCCCAAATTGGTTTAAAGTTTGACATTTATTTTACACACGTCTAGTGACAAAGAAGACGGCACGATCAGCATTTTCTATCAGTATTGCCACGCAAATTTAGTTCTAATCTAACAGATCATTCAACACAGTGAAAAATTAAAACTCAAGGTGCTTACCTAGTTTAGACATTAGTACTTCTTCCGACATGTATTGAAAGTACATCCTTTGATCGACGTGCTGTTCACGTGACTCAGGCCTGAAAAACACAAGAAAAGTAAATTTTACAATTATTTATGCAATTACGATCTGAAAATACCGACCCATTCAAACGATTGCAAATGTACAGTTCCTGGTGTCAATAAGTGAGCCTTAAGCAAGACAACCACTATTGCAACTTCACTAAACAATTAGTAAAATGCCTCGAGCATGGTGCTGTTAGTTAAGCAACGTCTGCAGTTGTTAGAGGCAAAGGTCAAAACATTACAGAGTTTTCCTATTACTGATTCTTCCAGTCATTTAAAGTAAGTTTCCATTATTGATATCCAATGTTAAGGCATATTTCCTACCAAAGTCGTGTAAACTGTGCAATGAAAAATCTGTCCAAGTGACAACTAACCGGTGGTATCCATTGTGCTCGAACCGGTCGTAGTATTGCGGGTGGTGCTGGGCTGGACCATACCGCCAGTCGTCCTCCCCGCGATAGCTGTTTGCGTAGCGTGGGTCCCCGCGGTACTTGGACTTGCCTTCACGCCTGCTTCCCTCGTGGCGGTAATGCGTGCGCGAGTGCTCCAAGTCTCGTCGCTCATAGTCGCTGTACTCGGAGCCTGTGTCTCGATGCTCAGACCTGTGACGAGGGTGCATTGCGTTTAGTGCTTGTCGTAACTCAGGCAGCACCAGTTAATTTAATATATAAATGAGCTTCGTCCAGATTTTCTTCCACAAAATTATTACCAATGATACTTGATAGCAAAAAAACTTAAATTGTTGTCTTTCATCAGCTTACAAACTACCCAAGTTTTCAATCAAAACTCAACTCAGATTAAGACATGGTGATTCTAAGATGTTTCCTTTATCTGTCTTAGTTGGTAGATGGCCAAAAGAACAGAGCTAAGGAGCAGTTCTTACCCATATTCTTATGTTACCCACACCATATTAAATGAACTCAACTCACTGGGCATAATATTTGTTTGCTCATGTCACCGCTTCAAAAGGTGTAAATGTTTTAATGTGTAGCAAAGTGCGAGCAACTCACCGCCTGGACTTGTACTCGTCCCTGCTCCTGTCCTTGGCCGAGTAGTAGTCCCGGTCGTCCCTGGCTCGCTCCTTGGTGGAGAGCGGCCTGCGCGGTCCCCTGCGGTCGTCACGGTATCCACGGACATCGGGAGACCGCTCCTTCTTGTAGCGGTCGCGGTCATAGCGGCGCTTGCGGTCGCTGCCCGTGTCAGTTCCCGAGGCTGGCACTTCATCACGCTCGCGGTCACGACGCCGCCGGCTGTCTTTGTTCCGCGACGAATCCTGACTGCAGCGACTGTCGCTGTCTTCGCGCTCATGTCTGTAGAATGTTTGACCTTGAAGTCCCATCTCCTTATCGCCGAGTTTTCACAAATATCTTACAGAGTATCTGACTATAGCGAAGATGAACCAACATCGACTGCTAACTTTTGAAAATAATTATCTGGATTCCTTAATTGACATTTAAAGGAAGCAGAATTGTGCCGCTAAATCGGACCATCAATGACTCAACTTGGTCAAGCAAAGCGTTTTGAAACCTGCAAACTGTCACTTAACCTAGACTTTATTTAGCTTTTTTACCCCCAGTTCCAGGTCAAAAGAAAGCCCTACCCACCTGGACGTTTTCCGTGTCGGCTTATTCCGGTCGCGGTCACGATCGCGTTCGATCCGGTCACGGTCAGCCTTATCGCGGCGCGGTCGGTCGTCGTCCGTGCTATCTGTGTCCTTGCGCCGCCGCTCGTCACGCCGCTTCTTTGGCGGCTCGCGCCGACTGTGACAACAGAGATCACACCGCAAACCATTGAAGTGATTTTTTACCGGGAGTCAGAATTTTTACTAATATAAATTAAGATTTTGAATTCAACGCCAGAAAATAGAAAATAAACATTCTGATTCTGATTCCATTTAAAAAACAATTCCAAACACCTGTTCATAGTTAACGATGCCAGAAATGTTGAATTTTAACTTAAAGTGGCTTATAAGAAAGCAGGATGGGGAAGATATATAGGGATATACAGGGAAGATATAGGAAGCTCATTGTAAAGTGGTATCAAATACAATATTCAAAACAAATAGAATAGCAAATGAAGTTCAATGAAGACACAATGAAATAAACTGTTTCAGTAATATTACTCTGCTTAATTTCACAAACAATTTGAATTGGTACTGTGTTTATTTTGCTTTTTTACACACAATATTTCACTGCCGAGCCGTCATCTGGGTATTTACCTGGTGTTCGGCGGCGGCGTGGGCGGCACGGCCGGCTGCAGGAACGTATCCACCGTGTCAGAGCCAATTGTTGCGCTGCGCTCTGTCGAAGTCACCGCAACTGCCGTATCGGGTGGAGTTCGGGCGGCCGGCGCAGTCTCCTCGCCGTCTCCATTCAGGAGCCGTGTGCCACTCTGCGCAATTTACCATCAGCATTAGTACCAGTTTGAATTGACACGTCAAATTAGGAATCCATGGGAATCAATGCGCCTTTTCTAATGCTGTATAATCTGTGCTACTGATGAAGAGTACAAATTCACCACTTTATCACAAAGCAATTCTAATAGCATTTTAGTGCACGGTTTTGCTCTGTTGAAACAGCCAGGACATTCCTACAGGTTGTAACATCAGCAAAAGCTAACTCCGTCTCACCATCATGATAAGTAACTTATGATTCCATAATACCTTGGAAAATATGCTGGATTGCATCCCCAAATCCCCTTAAGATCACTTACGAACTGCAAATGACTCTAGCTGCAAGCCAAACCAAGATTGTCACAGCAGCATCACCATCGTACCTGCTGGCTCGAAAGTCCCCTCGTTTCCGGACTACTCGATTCCCCGGGCACCATCCTTCGTAATCCGGGAGGAGGTTCTCGCTCGTTCCCAGCACCGGGAACCATCCGCTGGTTCCTCACAGGTTCCTCCTCGTTCCGTGCACCTGGCACCATGCGCTGGTTCCTGCCTTCATCCTCATTTCCAGAACCAGGCACCATCCGTTGGTTCCTGAGCGGTTCTCCCTCGTTGCCAGCTCCCGGGACCATGCGTTCCATGCCGGGGTCATCATCCGGCAGCTGGCCGGTCTCCAGGTATTGGTTACGATCCGGGTTACATCGGCCAGCCAGCTCCTGGTTGTCGGGCTGCGAAGGGAAATTTGACGGCCACTGTCTTGGGCTGGACTCCTGGAAGACGAGGAGAATGTTGCGAGTCATAAAAAGTTGGGTGGCATACAGTGCAAAGCAAATTACATTCTAAATTACAAAGGCTTAAAACAAGCAAATTATTTTCATTTTATTAGTCTGACAGTACTGGATAATTGGCCTCGAGTATTTTGCAATGCGCACAAAGACTGGGCTCAGTTGAAATCAAAACTGGATGTTATTATATTAGCATCTTTACCGCAGAAAACCAAGAATGGACGGTCCCTTGCAAATATCAATCGAGCTCAAACATGAAGGAAATAGTTTTGAAAGTTACGCAATCATGTACAGAAGGAGAAAGTCAATCTTTGACCTGATTAATAAATACCAATACTGAGTCCCAATAACTGACCTGCCCAACCGGTATCCTCTGTGCAGACAACTGCTCTCCGATGGAATTCGGCCGCTCCTGGTTCTCCGGCAACGTCTCAAGGTTGTCCAGCTCGTTCCCGTGCCCGAACGATCCGAACCCGCCATCCTGCCGCCCAGCAACGTTGTATCGACGACCCACATTGATTCCGCTCGACGACGAGCTAAGCGTCTCGCTTGCGGCTAGCAAATCGTGTCGGACCCCTTCGTTGCTAGTCGTACTCGTCAGGTGGAGGTCTTCCACTTGGTCGCACATGCTATTGAGGGTACTCAGCGAATGCTGCATGTTCTCGTCGTCCCGGAGTTCGCCTGAACTTTGACTGTGAAGGCTCTCGGTCGACCACTGAGCGGCCAGGCCTTTGTTTCCTGTCGTGCCCGAGTTAAGATACGCAAAGTTGTCAGTCTCACCGAGTTTGTTGAAGCCGTTGTCGTTACCATACATTATCGACGACGCCGACACAACTGAGCCAAAGTCCTGCGACTCTTCCTCGTCTAGCGTAGTGCGGTTATGGGCCCCGTCGCCAGTCGTTTCTTGGCGAACCTCTGCTTGCATCAAGTTTACATTTTGATGCACGCCCATTTGTGGGTAGCCCCACGATTGGGCATCATAGTTTTGTGTGGTCGCGTCCAGAGTCACTTGCGAGTTTGTAGTAACGATTCCCATTTGGGTCAAGTTGATGTTTTGCTGGACGTTGTGCTCCGAATAGCCCCATGTTTGTTGCTCGTAGCTCATAGGCTGCACTGGTAACGAATCGGTCGTTCTGGTTTGGAAATCGATCGATGATTCAGTTTGATTGTCGCTCTGCGCAAGCTGCTGAGCAGGCTGCATATACTCCTGCGCTGTGTCCTGAGCATGCGGAACATCTTGGCGGAATTGCTCATTGCTGGCTGGCCTATCACGTTTGGGCTCTTGGTGTATGACATCCACGTTTGGCCGAGGAGAATTTCCAGGTGAACTTCCAAGAGGCGATTGCTTTACATCAAGAGACTCGACTTGGGCGTTCTCATGACTGGGCATTTCCTGGTTCTTTGCAGCTTTTTCGGCGTGTACATCCTGCTGAACGACATTTGATGAGGGTGGTGGTCTATAGTCATCCTGATAGCCCCAACTCTGCTGGTGAAATCCTTGCGTTTCTCTCTGGAATGGTAAATTTCTCTCCATACTTGGTTGGCTAGTGTCTGTTGTTGGCTTGTTTGCTACATTTTCTGGTGGGACAGTATTCACATTCTGGTCTGGAGTATATCCAGAATAAGCCCACGAGTTTTGTTCAAATGACAGCGGCTCCTCCTTGGGGTAATAACTAGGAGCATTTGGATTCAGTTCATTTTGCCCCTCTGTCGCTTTTGGTTGTCCCGAATTCTCATTGGCAGGCTGGCTCCATACCTGTGGATTTTTTCTTTCTAGCTGCGCCTCAAATGGTGGGCTTGTGTTTTGAGGTTGATGGTCTGCATACGAAGAGGACTGATCTACTTTGCGCTGCACCACATCATGCTGAGGGCTTGCCGAATCAGTCCAAGCCCGATTCCAATCGTCATATGCGGCAGAGTCGGTTTCATTCAGTTCTGCAGCAGGGACTGTGAACGGTACTGCATTCGTTGCCTGAAGGACAGGCCCAGCAGTGACATGTCCTTGCGTGGCACCCACATAGTCCTGGTTGTAGTAGTTCGGTGGAAACGCTTCTTGTCTAGCCTGCACCATCGGCGGGCTCGCAAGGCTGTTTGCGCCGGTTGTAACTAGCATGTGTGTGCTTTGCACTCCATAGTGGCCTGGCGGGGTGTTGTAATATGGGGTATTGTTATGCTCGTTGTAGCTAACGGGAGGTCTACGTGGATCTATGTTGGACGGAGGGTAGACTTCGCTTGGGCCCATACTTGGATTCAATTGCGGTGGCAGAGATTTAAATCTGTTGTCATTTGCCATTGGTGGTTGCGAATGTTGTGGATCAGATTGGGGCGTGAAGTAGGTTCTGTTTTGTGTTGGGCGGTGTGGCTGCTGAACAGCATTGTCTTGTGTTCCATCAAGGCTCCAGTTCCAAGGATCACTTTCCCTTTGAAAAGAAAAGAATTGATTTAGCGAGCATTGAACAAATTACAAAACCTACAGACAAATTACCAGCACACATGCATTTAAGAAAGAGTTATCCCTTACTGTTGCGATTGGTTGACAGGATGTCTGGCAGCTGCGGCCAAGTGAGGCTGAATCTCAGGGTACATGTTTTGGGCTGGTCTAGTCGCTGGGGGGTAACCCAGCGGACCAGATAGTGAGCCAGCATCTTTAATGTTACCTCGACGGTAGTAATTGGGTTGCGGCTGCTGGTTGCCATCTCTATTCATATTGGTATTCTGTGGAAAATAAAAATATTTTAGATTTCTCTGTTGTATGAAACTATAATATAAAACATTTATATAATTTGATTTATATTTTAATATGTGAACTGTTATTACCAATCCACTTTGCGGGTACATGTGTTGGTAGTTGTCTACGCTGGGCCCGAAATTGGGATCAGTGAATGCATTGGTTGGGACTGACTGCGTAGGCGGTTCCTCAGATTCTTTATTTGAAGAAAACCAAGAGTTTATGTATGATGTCATGGATCCTGGCTGTTTCCAATTTCATGTGCTATAGTCAAAGAATAAATAAGAGATTTAAGTTTCTGTGATATTTTCCAATATTAATCTGCATTGACAATGACAGCAGAGTGACAGCTGCCAAGTAGTTGATTTCGATTGGCCCCACCAAAGATACTGTATGTATCCACACTACCCAACGCATTAACCACGAACAGTTAAATGGCGTAAGTTTTTCCACGTAGATAAAACGAAATATTTCAAACAGGTACCTACTGAGCCTTGATTTAGTTACCCGGACTAACTGCTTATTTAGCTGACAACTGGACCTACTTCCATAATTTTCTACTCAGCATTTTTTGATTCATGCGTGGCAATACAAAAGCATAAAATGTGGTTAACAAAATTGATTTAAAACTGGCAAAATGTATACAGCGAAACTAGTTTATCAATGTTAATATGCTTCATTTAAAATTGGGGAATTTTTCATGTATGTCAGGTAAAAATCCATGGCCTACCTGCAAATCACCAAATTTCTTTTACAGCTGTTGTCCTGCTTCCGTAAACAGTAAGCTAATTCTGAGCTTGTGCTACCGATGCACGAATTATAGCAAAGAAACCCCAAATATGTCGACGAATAAATATCAAATTGAAGTCAAATATTAGCACCAACGAATAATACGCAGTGTTTAATAAATCCGGAACTGTACAAGAGAAACTTTAAGCCCTCCATCTTGCAAGTGGCAAGCAGGCACATCGTTGCCCACTGAAAATGTTGACGTACTGAAATCACGAGTTCCGAATCTTTCTCATAGAAGGCTGCGCAAACGACCACGTGGAACTGACAGGCGGTAAAAACAATCTCACATGTGGACATGGACCCAAAATCGGTTTATTCAATCGGTTGTCAAGATTTGCTGTCACAAAGATATTAGTGCTCAGTCGGAACGAATAAAACTGCTATAATTAATGCTAAATTACAATGCTATGCATGATTTATTCATGACTAAATATTTCTAATTGTCATTGCTCTAATGTATCACACATTTCAGCATCAATGCATGCTCTAAAGTAAAAGTGCAAGATTTTTTTCTGTTAATCTGGGTCCCGATAATCTGGTGTATCCTTTTACAATTTACGACCATGGTATTCGATAAAATAACATTTTTACCATTTGTTTCAGACTTTGTTTTAAAAACTGCCAGAATTTGAAATAGCAATTTCAGAACACTTCCAGCCCTATGCAATTTAATCCTGTCCAGAAAAGTAAAAGTAAGTACATGAAGTTTGTGAATTGGGAACCTCAATACATTCAAGATGGTACATCAATCAAAAAGAATGGTTTTGTGGCGTGCTGTGTGCATAATTGACAAACACAAGTCGTTACAACATTAATGCGTGCAATGCTCATTAAATCAGCTAGCAAAGTAAATCTCCGCTATTCGTCATTTTAAAGGATCTGTTCTGAAATGATATTCCTGTGAATCATTTTCTCTTGTGTTTTTACTCTCAAGAGGTAGGTAGTCAATGTATGTTTTAGCATAAAGATACTTGTTTGTTTCCCTAATACCCGTTCTTATAGAACTAAAAATTATGGTATTTTTAAAGTTTGCTCTTAGCTTGTAGCCATTCTAAAATCTGAGGTGTAAAATATGTAATTATACAATCAGCTCCAGCTCTTCTCATTGAAAGCAGTATTTCTTCAAGCACAGCTTTAAGATCGATTGCACCTTTCTCAGCTGCATGGTGAAGCATAGCATACTCCCCTGAAACTTGGTAGACAAACAGCGGGTACTGGGGATGGGTTTCCTTGGTCTGTTTGACAATGTCTAAATATGCCAATCCTGGTTTCACCATCAACATATCGCAACCTTCTTCCACGTCTCGTTTCTGAAACAATCGACAAAATCAAAATCAGAGTTAGGTATGTAATCCTGGTTTGGGAGAAAAAAAAAACACCTTAAAGATTTAGCTAATAGTTTAGACACAAGATGATGGAACCAAAAATTCATAAAGAATGTGAAGCGGTGCAAATAATTGCATATTTCTTTATATGAAATGTAGGTACGGTAATTGTATGTAATGCAATTTATAACGCAATATCTCGTGGTATTATCTAGCACACATAAAAGACTACCAGTCATTGGACCAAGTTTTAATTCTAACTATTACATAATAACTTTTATTCAGGCCCGGTAGTGCTATCTCGGAACCATTATTAGTTTTGCTAGAAACCAGATGCATTGGTTTTGCTGTTGTTCCAAGGATGTTTCTAGGACTAGTGCTGTTCCTTGATCACAATGCACCAGGCCTAAGTAGAGCAATTACAAATGTTTATGAATATGTCATATTTCAGTCCTAGGCTTTTACCAAGCATTGGGATTGCCAACCCAAAAGATTCCACGTCCACAGATTCCAGTTTGTTGGCTAGTGTAGGTACTAGCTTCAAAACAGCAAGCAACAAACCATTAGGTACTCCATACTAACCACTGCTCTCATAGCCAGGCCCTTGCTTCCGGGAGGTAGTTGGTAGCACTTGCGATCGCTGAACTGCGGGGCAGACTTAGTGGCATCCCGGAATGGTCCGTAAAACCCGGAGGCAAACTTTGCCGCGTACGAAAGAACGCTCACTTGATTGTGTATACCGGCAGTTATAAGAGCTTGCTTGATAGCTCCAATTCTTCCATCCATCATGTCAGATGGGGCTACAATCTGAGCACCTACAAAAAATTATATCACTTGATCACATATACCATTTTTACACCTGGTATATATCAGCAAAGAGATAAAGCAACATAATTATTTTACCTGCTTTTGCATAAGAGAGTGCTATCTGAGCAAGCCTTTCTATGCTGGCAGGATTGTTTATTGTGGAATCTTTGTTGAGAATTCCGCAATGGCCGTGGATTGTATAGGCGCAAAGACAGACCTGTAAATGTGGGCACTCGATGGTCAAAGGACAGGCTTTTCAGGAGCACAAAAGTAGACAAATGCAAAATCTTGTAAAAATGAGTCCACACCTCATTAAGAATGCATTACACCACAATTCTAAATGTATGTAAATAGCAACAAGTGGTTATTTGGCCCATAAAGAAACCCCAATTATTGCCATATCTCAAAGTAAGTACATATTTTTAAATCTATTATTCTTATTTGTTGACAAGCAGCCTGATATAATTGATTTTGGCATCCAGCTGGCAACCCCAAAGGTAATGTGTTATTTTGTCGGTAATGAACTCACATCGCACGCAATAATCAGATCTGGAAACCAAGCTCGCAGCTTAGGAACGGCCTGAATTACTGGGTTCAAAGTCGAGTCTGCATTCGATCCTCTCTCATCCTGTAAGTGCGTATCTTTCATTTACCAAGCTTAAAAGCGTAACATAATCGTGGAAATTTTTCAAAGTCTTCTTAGTACCTACCTTGGTCAAATTTCCCGGTACCGCAAAAAGGATGACCGACTTCAGGCCCTTAGCAACGAGGGGTTCTAGAGCACTTCGCAGATGAGGAACTCCATAATGAAAGACCCCCGGCATGCTCGGAATTTCCACCGCATTCTTGAAGTTGCTTTGCAAAAAAGATACTACTTATATTTAAAACTAGACAATATTATCAAATATTATTTTAGGTTAAAAAGTATAACTCATCATATTTTTTTCTTAGATTGACCGTATTAGGGATTAGTTCATTTAGAATTTAATCTCTTTACTGATCCCGTTATTAAGAAAGGAACTTGATAATCATGTGGACGTGGATTTTTTACATACCCAATAAAGAGTGGATACATCAAATTATGTGGAGAAATATCGACGTTTGGTGATTGCCATTGCCGTAAAACATTGTGAAAGTATCCACTGTGTAATAAATGTTTCGATTCTGGGCTAGCACACTGCATGTTTGCTTTTTAATCCAGTAGATATGTCAACAAAAGCATTTACGTTCCTTGAACCTGACCAACCGGCTCCATAAACCTCTTCACTCGTTCAGTGCCAAAGCCGAAATGACAAGTGAGCCAATCACAGAGCTGGAAGAGTCCCATACATTACAGAGTAGCCTGAATTGTTGCTACTGGAAAATCCGTGTAGTACACGTGGCAACAGAGCAGCCGCGATTAATTTATGAACAGATTTAAAAATATTTGGGACCCGGAAGATGGGTATTTAAAAAAAAACCTAACTATCCCAACAACAGAACGAATCTAGAGCCCCACGACTACTCCCATGCAGTTTTCGGAAGGGTGTACCAGTAGACACAATTCAGTTATTCTGCCAAGGGCCTATCGGGTATCGCGGGGCCTTGATAACAGGCATTTGAAATTTGCAAATCAGATTTCTGTTTCTCAGTATTTTTTTAGTCTATTTGTTGGACGACTACGTTAAAAAAATATGCTAATATATCACTGTTAATGTAATCCGTGATTTGTGTCGTTCACTAATTAGAATACAATTATGATGCAAATATTTTAGTCTGGTTTCAGAAAAAAAAATTGCTTTTACAATCATTTTCATTTACCATAATTTTGTATTTTCTACTGAAGGGAATATCTTTAAAACTCCAGAGCAAAACGAATGGTGCTTCCATGATGCCTTGGGTACCAGGGACAGGTTTGATAGGAAGAGTTGCAAGTAATAAAAAATTTTAATAAGTTAAAATTACCTTTTTTAAAATAATAATTTTATGTTCCCGGTGGCAGAAATGTATACCTAGCTTAAGCATCTTGTGCTGGGAATAATATCCCTACCCCATTTTTTTTTGTCAAGACCAGAATAGAAAGTTAAATATAGAACCATAAAACGTAGGACCAACGTGGCAGCCACATTAGCAAATTCACATGTTCTGATAATATATGTCTAAATTAATACATCAATATGCTAGGAAAAATACAAAGTGAGGGCTCATCCATTAAAAACCATCATAATAAACTTTTGAGCTCGATTAATGACGAAGAATTACGAACGTTCTCTGAGTTTAAATCTGATGAAGAGCGGTTTAGTTTTGTATACAAGCTTCCAATCGCACACGATTTGGAATTGGAGCGGTCTAATTCGAGTAAAAGTTCTAAAGTTGCTTTAAAAGTTAAAGAGGAGGGAAACAAGGCGTTTCAAAGTGGAGATTACCGTAGCGCTCTTCAGCTTTACTCTAAAAGCATTTTGAAGGTTCCATGGGAGAAAGGTAGGTATGGAAGGCATGAAATTAAAATACATGTCTTTAATCTATTGCAATATGCCTGCATATTCATAGCTGGAACAATATTGCCATATTTTCAGAGTCTACCAGGGACTTAGCCATCCTGTTAGCAAATCGTTCTGCAGTGTTTTACCACCTGGAATTGTATCTGGCATGTCTGCAAGATATTGAGTTAGTTCTTTCGCTAGAATATCCACTTGAGTTCCGATACAAAGTATTTGACAGGTAACTATTGGCAACATGTCAGTTTTTTGTAGCATATATTTTAAATTCATGGTTTGACAAGGCATGATGATAACTGAGAATGTTATTACAGGAAGGCAAGAAGTTTGCTGGCTTTGAAGCAGCTGAAAGACGCTCTAGATTCGTTTCGTTCAACGTTAACGGCGCTGGATTCATGCAAATTGGTATTTGAGAAAAAACAGAAATTTCAAACTGACGTACAAATTATGATATCAATGTTGAATAAAAACAATTCACTTGTAAAAGGTGGATTAATAAATGGTTAGTATAATAGTTAAAATCGCTTTATTCATATAATGACAGTTAAAATGCCTACATTCTAATGCTGAACCGCCTGCAAATAGAACCGCTACCTGCTGGGGAATTGTTGCCTCCGCAGAAATCGAAGAACCCACGATACCCTTCGGCCAGTGGCAACGTGAGTATACGAGAAAGTGCGGAAATGGGTCGCTATGCGGTGGCCAACAAAGACGTCAAGGTGGGGGAGGTCTTGGTGGTGGAGAAGGCTCACTGTGCCGTTTTGCTCGAAGAGCATTCCAGCACTCACTGTTTTCACTGCTTCAAAAAGTAAGGACGTTACAAGATATGTTTTAGAAGTTGCTAAAAATACGGACATCAGTCTGAGCATGAGAAGTCACTGAAACGTAAAGAGTAATGACCTTGTGCCCCCAACCATGGCTAAAGATTCTCTTTCATATCTTGCCATAACGAATTTTACATTATATTTCAGACTCCTGGCACTTGTTCCTTGTCCAACGTGCAGTGCCGTGTCCTTCTGCAGCATACAATGCAAAGAGGAGGCACTGGACACGCACCACAAAGTGGAGTGCGGGATTCTTGCAGCGCTGTGGAGCTCGGGGTCTTCCGTAACATGCTACATGGCGCTGCGGATTTTGTCGCAGAAGAATCTTAAGTACTTTTTGGATAAGAAACAGGAGCTGGAGGCGGTTAGTAGCAAACGTTTTATGGAAAACCAAGCATTTTATCTAAAATCAATAAAAAATTATGGGAAACATAAATATATATTGGTACAATCTTTTTAATTTTGTTTGAGGCAGCATTTTCCTACTCTCCGAGGCATGGATCGGAATCTTTTAATATCCGACAGGGTGAATTTGCATTATTATTTTTCAGTTCTACACTGATCTACGATTTGGATTATTGACTAAGTTCAGGAAGCACAGCTAGTCACACCTATTGTCTATTTGAGTTTACATGTGTTATGTCAAAAATTGAAGAAATGCATAAAGTATCTACTTGTGGCAGACCATGTCCTGCCAATGTTCTGTCACAATTGCAAGCGTTTGTTAAATAAATGAGAATTACGTAAACACCTGTTGCGGGTTTGGTTATAGAGCACTGGAAGTGAGTCTAAGAAGTATGATGGGTCGAACTACTCCTCCGTCTACCACCTGGTTCGTCACGAGAGGTCAAGGCAGCCGCAAGATTTCCTGCAGCGGGCAGACATGGCCGTCTTCTTGTTTGGGGCCCTCAAGCTAGGTGGTTTCTTTGGTGACGCAAACTACAACGCAGGTCAGGCATAGGTCAAGCCTGCAGAAAACTTTCTTTTACAGGTTTCTGAGTATTCTGAGGTTTCTGTAAATGATGGAGATGGTGATAAATGTATCATACATATCTTCATAGCGCATGAGAGCAAGGAGGCGGAAATTGTCGCAGTCTCATTTCTGGTTTCCTGACTTGCTTTATCCTAGAAAAATGCAAACCTTGTAGATTCCTTCATTAAGCCATGCTATAAGATTGAATATTGGATACAATGTTATGGTTTGCTTTTAAAAATAATGGAGATATAAGTTTGAATGGTTCCAAGGTTACCTGAAAGTTTAATTGAAAACCTATCTTTTGTTTGGCCGCTACGCCGAACAAACACACACATAACAGACACAGACCAAGTGCTTTCTAGAGAAGTATGTTTGAAAGTATTTCGTTTGCTTTGCTCGCTCATCCAATGATTTGTAGGGTGGCCACACATCCAATGGCTGACTTAGTGCAATGTTGCTTAACTTGGGTGATCTAGCAAAGTAAGTGTCTAACTCATTTTTTTTTTGATTTTTGTGGTGTCAAACGACGTACTATTTTGACATCTGGCCCTGTAGTACTGGTCTAATGGCATCGGCTCAAACTCATCAACATTTTTCAAATAGCTGAAGAAATTTCAAATTCGGTTTTGTATGTGTATGTAGTGTCATATTGTTTGCAACTTAAGCAATTCTCACTTTCTTTCAGATAATTTGTCACTTACAGAAGATGAAAAATACATCGGTGGCTTGTTGTTACGTCACCTGCAACTCTTGCAATTCAACGCTCATGAAATTTCTGAGCTAGTCATTGAGAAGGGTGGAAAATTGGAGTCGGCTACATCAGTGTTTCTGGGTGGTGGATTGTACCCAACCGTAGCGCTTTTTAATCACTCATGTAATCCAGGGGTCACAAGGTAATACACTCAGATAAATACACTCAGATACCACTAGGACAGAATTTTATTCCTGAAAAATAAAATCTCTGCTTGATCCAGTCATTAAGAATTTGCTCTTCTCTCCAGATACTTTTGCGGTTCATCAGTTGTCATTTGCGCGGTGACAAACATCGAACAAAATGACATGATCGGTGAAAACTACGGGCCAATATTCACACAGATGCCCCGAGAACAACGGATATCCACCCTTAGAAGCCAGTACTGGTTTCAATGCTCTTGCACGGCTTGCTTGGAAGACTGGCCGCTCTTTGAAAACATGGACCCAGGTGTGCTGCGTTTCCGGTGCGATTCTCAGGGAGAAAGTCGTTGCAACAACGTCATCTGCGTCCCGGCAAACACGGATGAGTTTATGATGCCTTGCAAAGCCTGTAAAGAACACACCAACATTCTGAAGGGCCTCAAAGCTCTACAAGTATGTATTATTTGTTGCCCGTTTTATTCATGGAGAATTTAGATATCATGCTCATCATAAGCTCTGAGGAGTGAGGAGTTCTCGTAATTTTTTAACGGCACGTCTGATAAATTCACAAAATTTGGTTGTTTCATCTCTGAGGCTTTGAGTGACATCTGGTAGTGTGGCAGTAATTTGTGGGCAGTCAAAATTACTGAAAAATGCATCCATCTCCATATTAATTGTACACTTCACCTCAACATAAAAATATTTGTGTAATATCTTTCCTTCTAACATTATTGTATCACAACAAATTATAATTTACCTTTTATTTAAAGAATGAAGCAGTTTCAGGCCTCGTAATTTCAGACTGCTACAGGTAATATATTAATATGGCACTTATCTGAGTGTACAATTTGTTGCAGGACACAGATGCGCTGTTCCGCCTCGCAACCCGTCACATGGAAAGCAACGAAGTCCACCCAGCGTTGGCCAAGTTCGTCGAGATCCTAACACTGCTGAGTGAAACACTGGCCCCGCCTTTCCGGGACTACCACATCTGTCAGCAAGGCATTCGTCGGTGCATGCTTGCGCTAGGGAACAAGACACAGCGATCATGAACATTGGGATCACCATAAATTTCCCCTTGGGAAATTCAATGCAAGCTTCTAATTTCTGGAGTGGAATACTGTTTTTGGATTTGTTGTTTGCTAGTGAGAGGAAACCTGATTGAAACCTCTTTCAAGAGTAGCAAAAACAGAGCAAGCTGTAAGTTTGAGATTAGCCACCCCAGACCAGTTCAAGTGGTGGTTTTGCTAGTTCTGTACACCGGCTATTAAAAACACTTTGTTTGCAAACTTTAATATAATTATCGAACAACAAATAAAGCCATTTCGGCAGAGTTGTTGGCGACATCAATTGTAGCAAGATACTAAATGGTAATGATAGATACCCTCATGACCATAGTTTAAATCTTCGGTCATTAATAGCCAGTACAGATAGGAAACGAGTCCGTTTGTTTTTGCCGATGTTAATAAAGAGATGCCGCCTACAGCGCTCAACTCAGCATTCAATCTGCACTTTTTAGTCAAAGCGGCCAGGTTGGATTGTATTAGCAAAATCACAAACTGTATTGTAGCATAGAAAATTGACCCTTGGTTCCTATCCCCATCAGCTATTAAAGATTGAAGGTTTAATTGAGAACTGCAAAATAAATCAGCAGGTGTATTTGTAACGAGATATTTATTTAAAATGTGATTATTGTTTTGAGCTCTGATTTTAACATAATATGTATCCAATAAAATGCAATTTGCAATGAAAATGGTATGATTATTTAAAAATAATTTGTGACTCCCATTGGCTAATATATCTAGATGATTTTTGCAATTTGCATTAATTGGTTTTCTATTTTTTTTCTTAACAAAACATCAAATAAATATACCTAGTTGATAAAAATAAATTTTCAGCTACATTTCATCAGCATCAGTATAAGAGAGTCCAGACCACAGTAAATGATTTGGGTTAGACCCATCTGTTCGGAAGTAACTACAAACAAACGTAATCACACACACACGACAAGCAGTGTACGCTGCTGCCTGGTGCTTGCACTTGCATCTTGGTATCTCACATTCAGAATTTCTTCGGATATTGAATTTGATCCGTAAATATTCACACAGTAATTAAGTCATAATAATATCCAGTGATAGCTCAACATGCCCAACGTCAATCATCGAAGTCTGTTCTCAAAGCTAAATCGCATCAATTTCCACACGCAATTACACATGATGGCAGTTTGTCAATCAAGTTGACTTGAACCATTTAATCTGACACAAAGTACATAGTAACAAATTGCTGGTAAAGGTATTTACAATAGGTAGTTACAGCTGGTTCCAAACACTCCTAGGCAGTTTGCCCAATCCTTCACCGAACCAGCCAATCAAAGCATTTGTTTCTGTACAATTGCAGCATTCTGGTTATCATGATATACTAAATTAAATATTGTCAACAGAATTAAAAATTTGTTTAAAATAATATTTTACTATAAATATAACTAAACGGCATTTAAATCAATAAAAAATATGACTAAAAAGAATAACAAATGTGCAGAGATTGGGTAAGCGCATGTGAAAAACTAAAACAGGTGCTCACAAACGGTTGGGTAAGACTCGGAAATCGTATGGAGTCTCTAGTACGAAGTATATCTCGGTAAGAATGAAATGACTTGCAATCAAGAGACAAGTAATTTGTCACTAAAAAAATCAATTTTTCAATCGATAGGTATGTATCGGTTTGCAGGTATGTAAGTAGGTACACTGGAAGTATTCAAAAGTTAAAGAATTATAGTAAAAATAACTTGCAACTGTAAACACCAGCATCTAACAAAATAAAAATAAAAGACAGTTGATAGAATAAGACTTTAAAAAAAAAACAGTCCCTTTTCATCATTTTTCAAAGTATGCAATAGTTTAAGGACACACATGAAAATTAATTATTATCCATGACTGATCAAGCAAAAAAAAAGTTAGAAAATCCACTGCTGGTAAGTATTTGAAAAATTCGTGAAGGAACTGTCTAGAATGTTTGGGGATGTTGTCAACCATAGCTTACAGTTGACCACGTGATGTCAGAGATTTGTTTGATAATGTGCACTTTGCAGAATTGACAAAATCGTTAAAATTTAACCACATTGAGCCTGCTAGTCGTTTGTGATGAGCTTCGTCTACCACTTCTTCTTGTGCTCGTCCATAGAGACTCCCCCCGGTCCGAGGGACACGATCATCAGCAGGCCACCGACAACTGACAAAGTCTGCAAATAAAGATGACAAAGTTAAGCAGCTGCAATATACTAACAGTCAAAAAAGTGAATTGTTTGGGAACGGTGAAATGTGCAGCGATCTTTGCTTATGACCCTGAATTTTAGTTACCAGATATTTTTTGTGAAAGCTAGAAGGTCATTTTCTTGCAGTAAGCATGGAGTGTGCCATTTGGAAACAAGATTGTAAGGCCAAAAATGAGGCTACTAATTAGAGGGATAAGGAGGATAAGGGAGACATATTTGTGATTAGTAGTGCCCAAATTGTTACAGTTGTTGGTCTATGACAGGCCATGGGTTCAGGTAGTTTTAGATACCTGCTGATAGGTAATTTATCATTTGATGACAATGCACAATTCCCTTCTATAATTGATAATAAAAACAATGCTCATAGCTCCTAGTGCACAATTGACAACATGGTAGATAATATACTGCTGGTATATATGTATCACTACATGCACCATTTAAGATTTGACAATTCGTCTTGTTTATCCAATGAAATTATTGACATACTACATAAGTATAACATGTAAAATGCACTGTGTTGATGCAATGGCAACGATTGAAATTTAAACAGAAGCTGGTCAAAAATGAATTTGCAATTGTACCTGAAAGAAGTCGTATTTAAGGAAATCTCGAAGAGGTTTGTATTCGGGTATGGTCCACCAAGCATTGTGATACAAGTTGAGGAAGCTGAGCAGGATGACCAGGATCAATGCACTCAGCTTGGTCTTGTAGCCAATGGTTACAAGCACCATCAGTACTGAGCCCAAGAGATCTTGTAAAATCTGAGGAAACATAAATAATTAGTAGTCTATTCATTGTCTAGAAGGGTACCCAAAGTAGCATTTTTTCCTACACCATAGGTACCTGTAGGAATGACACTTCAAATCTTATGAGAGTGATGAACATGAATGCCAATAGAACTCTCCCAGTAAGCTGCAGGTAATTTTTTGGCTTGTTTTCACCCATTGAAGGGACACCAGCAAACAGGCTTTTCCCTTCAACTCTGCTTTCCGCAAGTACAAGTAGAAGAGCTCCAATCAGCGCTAAATTTCTGAACAGGAACTGCAGATCCCAAAGTATGCTGTATGCAAACGTCTGTCGATAAAAAAGATACTTAGAATGCAAGTAAATGATTTGCAATTGAGCAGAATTTGTTCAATTGTGTTACCAAGGAATATACAATCTGAATCTAAATATGGAGATGGCAGGTAGAACACTTGCCTGTAGAACCACGATAAAGAAAAGGACACCGCAGGCGATGGTCACACGGTATCTTGTTAAAACCATCACACATCCGCCCAATTGGCCAAATAGATTAACAATAACAAAGAGAGTGGCCAAAAATTGCCCACATCCCCATGACATGTCCATGTATTCTCTTTGCTCCGACCATTGACTCCACATACGTATGCCATCTTCAAGGAATGTTGATATTAGGCATAATCTTGCTACAGTGGGTAGAAGAGGTTTAGTTTTTCGAAGAACCTGAAAAAACAAAGTAAATATGCATGTATCAATTTAAGCTCAAGTCTTTATGGGTCAGTGCTGGGTCAGCGGTTCAGTATTGTGACATAACCTCAAGAACTTGAAAAAATGTAGGACAGGTGACGTGACCAAAATAAAATCCAAATAGCACTGAAGCATTACGGGAAAAACGTATTGCAAAGTGCTTAATAATACCTTGTTTAAATAAGAAACTCAATTATAATGCAAGTATAAGCAAAAAGCTACCTTCTCCGCGACATCTTCAGCTTTTGTTATCCATTCTTCCGAGAGAGGTCCAGACATGATGCCGACAGCTGTGGTAGTGCAAGACGAATGATGTGGTCGTGGAAAATATTCAAGCCGAATGATAAAGGGTTACTTCCTGTCTTGATTCTACACGACACTTTAATACCTGACTATCGCAGTGTTTGGTGAAGTAAAAGCGCACAAGTAAATAATTTTTAAGAAAACGTGCTAATTTTATAACGTATCTCCAATTTATTTACAGAAATGTAATGTAGGAACGTGAAATACAACAAAACCTGCTGTGCGTATTTGACTGTTGTTCAGCTGTCAATGTCAAAGTCAAATTAATAGCAGGTGTTGCATTTTTTTAGCGTTGCTTGTAAAAGCTTGCTCGACACACGATTATTTACAAATTGTGCCTCAGTTGATTAATTAAAACAGGTATATTATGATTATCACATCTGATTATCTTAAATATCATAACAATCTGAACTAACTATATTATAATATTTTCTGGTAAAATTACTACTTAACCACACTTTCATAATGAATCTCAACCGAATTTCGATTTTACTCTACTTTCTGGTAGACGAGACTGCATTAATAAATTTTAATGAACATTGATGTTTTCAGATCGACATTAAAAAACCTTTGGGTGGATATGTTGGAGGTAACGTGCAACGATCGCTTGGGAAAGAAAGTCCGGGTTAAATGTAACGTCGACGACACGATTGGAGATTTGAAGAAACTCATAGCAGCTCAAACAGGCACTCGATGGGAAAAAATAGTGCTAAAAAAATGGTATACCATCTTTAAAGACCACATCACGCTGGGCGACTGTATCCTTTGCAGACTGCGTGCTTCTAAACCAAATCTCAACAGTATAATCACATGATGGTTTTTTGCACCCCAAATGATTCAAGTGGCACATTTTTAATTTGTTTATTTATAAACAGGCATTGTGTTTGTATAATCAAACCCTAAAATAGTTCGATTGTCGCACATAAGATGCTCTGACATTCTCAATATCATAAGACACTGGTGTCACGTAATAGCATTCATTTTATACACATTGACACAGAAAAATAGCCACAACTTCTGATCCCATGCTTGTCCCAA